>CAIGRP010011180.1:0-28441 GCA_903798385.1 Fraxinus cuspidata
ATTAAAGATAAAATTATGTTAATCCATTTAATATCACTTACACTTAGCATAGTTTGGCAGCCTTTACTTTACTAATTTATTTCTTATACTCATTTTCAATCACACATTCACACAATAAAATATTTTACACGTAAATTTAAAATACTTTCTTATTTTTTAATCACACATTCTTCAAAAAATACTATTCAAAACTATGTTTTTAAATTTTAAGGCAACCAAACTGGTGCTAAAAAAACAAAAGAAATATTCTTGTTTGAGCCCTATTTTTTGTGTAGAAAGCATTTTGAAATAATAAATTGACGAGGAATGTGTGGTTAAAAAATAAGAAAAAGTTCTGAATTTTCGTGTAATATTATTTTATCAAAAAATAATGAGAAAAATGTATTTTAAAAAATATAGGGATCAAACAAGGGCAGAATATAAGTAGAAATCTCAGCTAGTATATTAATTTATAAAGATAAGGGTAAAACTAGCTAATCTAAATAATATATCTACATTAAGAAATCATCTAATTATGAATATAATCATGCAATAGTAATGCACATTCAATTTTTACTATATGGCCCAAAATTATTATTACTACTAATGAAAATAAAAGCATCACGTGATATCGATTGTTGAGGCACTGCCTGCACTTAGTTCCATAGGACGAATAATTATTAGATTTTAGAATAACGTTATCTAGTATCATTAGTGTTACAATACCAATTTAAATGATTACTAAATGACATATTTTAACGGAAGACAAAATTAAATAACTCATTTAATTATACATCTTATTTAATATCACATTAAAATCACCTCATGTTTAAACATATATCATTACTCTAGTTTAAGTTTGTATTTAGCCCTCGTTTAATTCTCGTTATTTTTTAAAATACATTTTTTTTCTTTTCTTTTTGACTATACATTTTTCAATAAAAATAATATTACACACAAAATCAAATTTTTTTCTAATTTTTTAATTATATGTTCTCCATCCATCTACGATTTAAAAATGTATTTTTTACCAAATAATCAAGCTCATTCGAGCGCTTAATAATTATGAATTTCAAAAGCAAACAATTAAGAAATTATGATTTGAAGGTAGCGTTGGACGAACGCCGGGATGTAGGAAAGAATCTTTGGAGGACTCCACCTCCAGTTGCATTACATTATCGTGATGATTCAAACATGATGTCAACAGCTGAAATTCTGTAGCGCGGCTGAATCAATCGACTCAATTTTTTTAAATAATAAAGTTTATAAACCAACAACATCTCCGCGTGAATAAATTCTACACCTGTTGTGGCTCATTTAATAAATTAGTTGAATAAAATAATTACAAAGATTCTTGTTTATAAAATCTAGGAAAAAGAAAATAAGAACAAAAGAATGGGGAAATAGTCAAAACTCTGGTGTGTGTAATTTATTGAGTTAATTATTCCAACTGTTGTCTAAGTATAAAATGTCAAGTTTTAGCCATTGACCATTAAAAAACATTGGACGTTATTCATTGGTATAACTTCTGTTTAAAATTTCTAAGGATCCGTTTGATTGCAAATGTTAAATTTTGATGGAAAAAAATGAATTATAGGGAATTGAATTGCCTAAAATTTGTTTTACTGGGAATTGTAATTAACTGTGTTTGAATGATATAATTTTCCACCTGAAAAATGTTGAAAGGTTGGTGTTCATTTGGTTTCGTTTTTCATGAAAATTGTTCATTAAAATAATAATTTTTTTTACCATTGGGTTTAGAATTTGTTCCAATTGTAAAATAAAATAAAATACGGAATACCATTCGTTTGACTTTGCTTTGCATGGAAATTGTCAATAAAAGTGATAAATTTTTTTACCACTGTGTCTAGAATTTTTTCCAATTCAAAAAAAAAAAAAATGGAAAATCAATTTCCACAAAATTGGTGAAAATTGATTTTCCATAAAACCAAGGAAAATGTGACACGTGAACCAAACCAAGAAAATGAATTCCATGGAAAAAAAGTATCAAACAAGACAAAAATGAAAGTTGGAATTTGTTTTCCATAGAATATAATGGCAAATCAAATATGGCCTAATGGAATTGAGATGTGGCTAACAGAATGTACACGTGTCGTCCCCGTCACGTTGTTAAACTTTGAGATGATTCGAATTTTGGTCACTAAACTTTGAAGAAAAATGTTTTCTATTCCTCACAATGAATTTGGATTTAATTACAATTCGTTGTTAAAATTTGAATTTAATTTAATTTAAATTTAACTACTGTGTATTTAATTGTAAATTCAAATATTAAAATTTAGATTTAATTTAATTTTAATAACAAATTTCTTGTATATTTCGTTACAAAACTCAAATATTATGATAGACGACGCTTGCAAAGATTTGTAAAGGAAGTGACTAATAATTGCAATGAAGTGCACGATAAATTTGTTATTAAATTAAATTTTACCTTTAATATTTGAATTTTACAACGAAATATACAATAAGCCCATATTTGGTCGAGATTAAAATAAGATTTTTAGTAAATTTTAATAAAATTTGATGTAATGTATTGTTGAAAAGTTGTGGGTCTCATAAATATGTGATTAAAATCAATTGTTGATTTTGAGTTTGATGAAAATCTAGATTTTAATTCTTACCAAACATGGACTGAATTTGTTTTTAGAATTAAATTAAATTTTAATTTTAATCCAAAACCTAACAACAAAAATCCAAATTATTGTGAGCAACAAAAGACGTTTTTCAAAATTTAGTGGTCAAAATTTGATCATCTCAAAATTTTGTGAGATTTTGGATGCTTCTTTTCAAAGGTTAAGACCAAAGTGCAACAGATGTAAAAGGTTAGGGACCTCCACTGCTATTGTTCTTTCTTGAGTAAATGAATTCAAAATTTGAAAGTCAATAAGTACCGTATTTTCCCTTTGTCGGCATGGAATTTCTTAAGCCCATGCTCAAAACAATTTCTTTTAGTTTTATCCAATTACGCGGCGAGCAGCGTCACGCAATTGCTTTATTTTCCACTCATACCGTGAAATTGTACATAAAGATTCGCACGATGAGAACTCCTGGAGCCACCTAATAAACGGATCACATTAGCAGAGCCTTCATCATCGTAGAGAAAATTCTCTCCTCTTCAAATTGTCTAATAGTCGAATTCTCCTATTCTAGCTCCACGCATAAAATGGTAAGTTCTCATTTTCTTCTAATTCAAATTTTACTGTCAATAGACGTTTTTAACGAATATTTGATCTTTGAATGTGTTTTGTCTGATTGTTGTAATTTTTGAATTTATCCTTCTGTGTCAGTTGGGATGATTTCGTGTAAATTTTTGTTTGATCAGCTGTTTTTTCTGTTAAATGATTTGATGCGAGTTCATGGATGTTATGTATTCAACAGTTTAAAGTACTGAGTATTTGATATTTGTATATAGTCCATGAAAACAGAGTTCTGATAGAACTGTGATTGAGCTGAAACTTGTGTAACAGATCGAAGTTCAAAGAATCTGACGCGTCTTAGTGTATGTTCATCAAACATCAACACTTTTTGTAATTCTTTCAATTTCTAATGTTAAGCACTAATCTATATTATGCTTTGTGATTGCTACCAAATCGAGCACTAAATTGATGTATCTCGTAAGTAATGAATTAATGTTGTAGCTTTTGTTGGTTTTATTTGTCCCTTTACGTTTGCGTGGGATTGTTATTTGCGATTCAATTAATCTCCGAGGGAATGTAATAAGAATGTTAGGAGATATAGTAATGGTAGGAATTGTCTTTTGGTTCACTTTATTACCATTCTGGAGGTACCTTGTCTTGAAGAATAACACAAAACTATAGTTGAATTTTTTTGCCAGATTCATGTGATGTAACAAATTGTGCATTTCTTTCTCTTGGTTCTCTTCGTTTAATCAAAAGAATAAATAATAATGATCTGCAGTTTTTTGCTAAGAGAATGTTTTGTGCCAGTAAACATTTTGAAAATGTGTGATTTTTCAAAGATGATCCCCTTTATAGGCTAACGCGGCATCCGGAATGGCGGTGCACGATGATTGCAAGCTGAAGTTCTTGGAACTTAAGGCAAAAAGGTCCCACCGCTTCATTGTCTTTAAGATAGATGAGAAACAGAAGCAGGTCGTTGTTGAGAAAGTAGGTGACCCAACTCAAAACTACGAGGACTTCACTGCAAGTCTTCCTGTTGACGAATGTCGTTATGCTGTCTATGATTTTGATTTTGTGACTGACGAGAATTGTCATAAAAGCAGAATTTTCTTCATAGCTTGGTATAATTTGCATTTCACTCCACTCTATTGCTTAAATTATGACATAACTGTTACACATTTACCTTTGAGATAACCATGTTGCTATATTTCTATAAGCGTGATTTGTTTGTGTGTTGCTTTTGCCATGAAGGTCTCCTGATACTGCAAGGGTCAGAAGCAAGATGATTTATGCTAGCTCAAAAGACAGATTTAAGAGGGAGTTAGATGGAATTCAAGTGGAGTTACAAGCAACTGATCCAACTGAAATGGATATCGATGTTATTAAGAGCTGTGCCAGCTAAATACGGGCTTATGCAATGGCTTTACACGAATCGAATTTCTACGACAATGGCTTTAAAATATGTTATATTACTTCAAATGACAGTTATGTATGCTTGGTATACGATGTTATTTGTGATTTCACTTGTAGTTTAATATTAAAAAGCTGATATGTAATGGCCCGAGGAATAAACAAATTTTTTTTTTCCCTTTGTGTGGATAGTTTATCCTTGGAATCTTGTCCTTTGAGTGCAAACTAGCATGCCTAGTTACCATTTGAGCAGTTTTGTACCATTGCAGTAACTAGTTAAACAACTCCAGTAACTATTTGATGGAATGCACCTTAATCGTCCACCCTAGCAAAAAGAACTTTGGGTTTACATTTGGTGTATTGAATCAGGTCGTATAAAGAATTTAATATAAAATTATGATGGATAGTAGTAAGATGGTATTATGGTGGATTAATGTAGATACTATTCTTTAATTTTTCATTCAAAATATAATCATTTACACTATCAACCGTATAATATAATACGAAAGTTGGAGACGAGTTACCCCTCGAAGGGTGGCCGAGTTGGTGGAATAGGTGAGCGCGGAGACCGAATGTCACGAGTTCGAATCCCCTACGAACACTTCCTCGGTCGAGCCAGTCGCACAGGCTTTGTCTAGTGCGATTTATCTCTCATGTGTGGTTTGCGGGCTATTGCACATGGAGTGAGGTTTACCCAGTGTGCACTCACGAGTAGCGGCTACGGGTTCCTACGTCAACAAAAAGTTGAAGATGAGTTTAAGCTTGATTAAAAGAGCGATAGTAACATATTTTTAAAATGAAAATTTAGAGATTATTCACATCTATGCACCACAATACCCTCTACCTTGTGGTATTCATTATAATTTACATTAAATTCTTGTCTAGTCTAATGCGGTGCTTCAAACATCATCCCTTGAGAAAATTTTCAAAAATTTAGAAATTAAATCTAGTAATATCTAATCATAGTGTAAATTCGATTTTTTTTTTGTCTCGCCATTTCAACCAATTATTAAGCCCATGTTTTGTAAAAATTAAAATCTAGGCCCCTGTTCGATTCATATTATTTTGAAAATACATTTTTCTCTTTTATTTTCAATCATGCATTCTCCATCAAATCTTATTTCAAAATGCATTTTTTTGCAAAAAAAAAAAAAAAGAAGCTAACACAGGCTCTAGAATTTAATATAAGTCAAAAACAATAATTAATTTTAATTACATATTTTATGAGTCTCACGAATCTTCAATCATATATCTCATCAACTTTAATTAGAATTTAAAAATCCAATTTTAATCTTCGTAACTAGATTTAAGTTTTAGGCTACAATACTATGTAGCACTGTAGCAGTGGTGGGACAACAACCCGTTTCGTTGGGTTCTTTTCCACCCGGTTTGTACATCAAAAACCCTTCAACTCGACGACCCAAAATTATCTACAAAATTGTCTGCAGTCGCACACCAGGTGTTCGTCTGATCAATGGCATTTTCATCTTGCCTGAAGTGCCATTCATGGACTCATTCTCGAAATCTAGAGCACCCTTTCCCTCCCACTTCAAAACCCATAAAAGTAAGTTCTTTCCCATTTTCTCAGCACCGCGAAAAGCAATTCTCTTCACTCTCAGCTTCGACTTCCTCACCTCCGTCAACCACTTGGCTTTCTCCGGACTTCACTACTAAGCAACTGTTAGAAACCCTTCGTCGCGAAAATAATGAAAATTCAGCTTTTCAACTGTTTGAATGGGCATCAAAGCAGCCGAATTTCACACCCACTTTGCCTATATATGAAGAAGTTCTTCGGAAGCTTGGTATTGCGGGGTCTTTTGATGTGATAGGGCGAATCTTGGACGATATGAGGCGTTCAGGAGTCGAAATTGTGGAAGGTACTTTTTTTATTTTAATTGATAGTTATGCGAAATCCGGGTTTTACGATGAAGCTATAGGTGTTCTTGATATGATGGAGAATGAGTTTGGGGTGAAACCGGGAACTCACAGTTATAATTCCCTGTTGAATGTTCTTGTTGATGGAAACAAGTTGATACTAGTTGAAACCGTGCATTCTAGGATGTCGAATAAAGATGTGAAACCTGATGTTTCAACGTTTAATATATTAGTAAAAGCCCTATGTAAAGCACATCAAATTAGACCTGCAATTCTGATGATGGAGGAGATGTCTAACTATGGTTTAGTGCCCGATGAGAAGACTTATACAACGATAATGCAGGGTTATATTGAGGAAGGAGATTTGGAAGGAGCACTAAGGGTTAGAGAACAAATGGTGGCAACTCAATGCCCTTGGAGCAATGTGACAATAAATGTTTTGACTAATGGGTTTTGCAAAGAATGTAGGATTGAGGAGGCCTTGGTTTTTGTTCAAGAAATGGCTAACGAGGGGTTTTGTCCAGACAAATTCACGTTCAATACTTTAATAAATGGTTTATGCAAAGCGGGGCATGTGAAGCATGCTCTAGAGATCTTGGATTTGATGCTTCAGGAAGGGTTTGATCCAGATGTGTTCACCTACAACACTGTGATCTCTGGGCTTTGTAAGATCGGTGAAGTTAAAGAGGCAATGGAAATTCTCAATCAGATGTTTTTGAAGGATTGTTCCCCGAACACCGTCACATACAACACCATAATCAGCACCTTGTGCAAAGAGAACCAAGTGCAAGAAGCTATGGAACTTGCACATATTCTGACAAGTAAAGGAATCCTGCCTGATGTATCTACATTTAATTCTCTTATAAAAGGTCTCTGCTTAACCAGCAACTTCATTATTGGGATGGAATTATTCAGAGAGATGAAAACCAAAGGATGCCAACCGGATGAGTTCACATACAATATATTAATTGACTGCCTGTGCAGCAAAGGAAAGCTAGATCAAGCTCTGCAATTACTGAAAGACATGGAATCAAGTGGCTGTGCTAGAAATGTAATAACTTATAACACACTGATTGACGGGTTCTGCAAAAGCAAAAAACTTGAAGAAGCGGAGGAGATTTTTGATCAGATGGAATTGCAAGGGGTTTCACGAAATTTGGTCACTTATAACACTCTTATTGATGGTCTCTGTAAGAGCAACAGGGTGGAGGAAGCTGCTCAGCTCATGGATCAGATGATAATGGAAGGATTAAAACCAGATAAATTTACTTATAATTCCCTCCTTTCGCACTTTTGCAGGGCAGGAGATATAAAAAAAGCAGCAGATATTGTCCAAACCATGACTTCAAATGGGTGTGAACCAGATGTTGTCACCTATGGGACCCTGATTCAGGGACTGTGTAAAGCTGGTAGAACTGAGGTTGCCAGTAGGCTCCTCAGAAGCATCCAGATGAAAGGAATGGTTTTGACCCCACAGGCTTATAATCCTGTAATTCAAGCACTTTTTAAGCGGAAAAGAGGAAAAGAAGCCATGAGACTCTTTAGAGAAATGGAGGAAAAGAGTGATCCTCCTGATGCTATCTCATACAAAATTGTTTTTCGAGGGCTTTGTTCTACTGGAGGTTCGATTAGAGAAGCTATTGATTTTTCCTTTGAGATGATAGAGAAAGGCTATATACCAGAATTTTCTTCATTCTATCTGTTGGCTGAAGGGCTTCGTGCTTTGAACATGGAGGAAGTTCTAATTAAACTTGTCAACCAGATAATGGCAAAAGCAAAGTTCTCAGAGAATGAGGTGGCCATGGTAAGGGGTTTCCTCAGAATCCGTAAATTTCAAGACGCACTGGCCACCTTTGGCAGCGTATTGAATAGCCGAAAGCCCAGAAAAGGTTACTGGTGAAGATGGAGAACCTAATGCTATGTTTAGGCAACAGGGGACTAGCATTTAAGCATAATGTCATGCCAGTTATTGAACTTCGAGAACATTTTACGACAATTGGCTTGGCTTGCTGGAAGGGAGACAGAGAAAGGAAAGCCTGTTCACAATAGGATACGGGATTGTGATATCCCATCCAAGTTTGGGATAATAGACGTATATAGTCTTAAATTTTTTAGCGCCCAGGAATTTTTTAGGGAGACATATAGGATGCACTCGACTATTTCCTTTTGAATCTCTTTTATTGTTTGTCCTGCTTTATGAGGATGGTTATTGGTTTCAATGTTGCTTTTCTTCATTGCTCTACAAAAAATGGTTTTCAATTTATTTTCCCGAGCTAACATATGGAGGAATATCCTTTTCTTTTCATTGAAACTTTTGTTTAATCCATTATTGAAATTTGATTACCTTTTATGTGCAAACAGGCTACCTATTGTGTTGATAATCTTCTCAGGATACAAGTGGTCAAAAAATCATCAAACTAGAAAGGAAAACATCAAGTTCTTCGACTGCTTTCTTTTTCCGCATGCCTGAGGTTTTTTCAGTTGCTTAAATTTACCTAATGTGCAGCCAGTTGACATGTTGCTATTTTTACAATTCCATATGAAGCATGCTTCACGTACAATGATTAATTTCACACGGCACTCACACGTGGGACCCGCGCATATATATATTTTTAATACATGGTGGTGCCCACCCATGTGAGTAGCCTGTGAGCCCCCGTGAAAATAATCCCATACGTGGGGATTAATTCATTCCTTATATAGGTTGAACCTTGTACATTGATGGCTTCTATGTTTACTGTTTAGTAATATTTCGCATGAGAAAAAAAGGCTTCTTTAGTTCATTAATCTTGAATCTGGTAAGACTGTTATTGCTTTTCTTCATGTTAATATCTTTTGTCTACCGCTCGGGATAGATAGTAGGAATGGCGGAACTTTATTAACAAAATGCACAACTATAAAATGTGTCTACATCTGTTGTCTTCAACTGTATCCCTGTCCCCTTCGTTGTCCTCCAATTAAAAGGGAATGAGAATAGGAGACTAACAGATCTTAGAATCGCATAAAATAGTTTTTGTCCATTAGCCTTCCGATAGTTGAATCTAGTAGACACTTAACCCACGTTTGGCACACCAAATTATGACGTATAAAGTATTTAGTGAAAAATTATAATGGATAATATTAGATAGATAGTAATATATTGGATTAAGGTGAATAGTGTCTATTGATTTTTCATTCAAAAGAATGTCATTTATTTTATCTTCCTTTTCTGTTTTAAACCCAACCTCCGTATTATGTTATACAACAATAGTGCAATGATTATCTTTTGCATAGAACATTAAAGAACGCTATCCACTTTAATCCATCGTAATATCATCTACCTATTAATATTCATTTTAATTTTACTCCAAATTCCTTATACAGCATAATTTGGCTTGCCAAACATAACCTTATTGTATTTCAATTTGTACTTTTGTTTCTCGAATTAGAGCATGTTTGGCTAAGCAATTTACTTTCTTATAATTTGGGGTCTCTTAAATTGCGTGGACTAAAATTCACGTCTAACTTACAAGTTTGAAATTTTTTAGCTTATCTGACTAATAAGCTGAGCTTATGAATTTTAATTCACACTATTTATACCATTCCAATTTATAAGAAAGTAACTTTTTTTTACCAAAAAATATGTTCCTAGTCTAAGTTCACCTGTCAGTACTCGTTATATCTAAGAAACGTGGCCATTGAAAGTGTGTGTAATTAGGTACCGATCTAAAAGAAAAAGTGTGCGTGATTAAGCCTCTCTCTCTCTCTCTCTCTCTCTGAGCAACTTACTTAGTTTATACTAAGTACCGTGTTTAGATGGCACACTACATTAGTGGGTAGTTTATTTGCCACCTAAACATGGTGCTTAGCATAAATTAAGTATCGTGCTTAGGATATCAAATTCGTGTGTGCGCACGCGTGTATTATTCTTAAATTAAGACAAAATAAACCGAAAAAGATGACGAAAATAATATATAATTTAAGAATAAAGGTATAATCCTCTTCCAGACAGTAAATATGACAAAAGCAGTCAATATTTGACTCGAATGTGAAAATTATAAGGTTAGAATCAATCTCTCCCAAAATGAAAAGTTAGCAACCAACTTGATAGGTAATATTGCAATTTTTTTCTAAGATATATATATATATTTTTTTGACAAAATTATTTTTATTCAGATATTATAAGAAAAAAAAATAGTTGTTTTTACGGTAAAGGACGCATACTTTGTTCTTTGACTAAAACATATTTCATAAATTTAATTAAAACTGACAAATTTTCAGTTAACGATAATATTAAATTTATTGTATGTTTTAATTTAAATGAATTAAAATTCTCTATTGTAAAGTTTTCTTTGAATTTTATTCATATTGTCCATTGTTCTGAAACAATCGAGAATAAGCGAAATGTAGTTTAAAGAGGAGACTATTGTCGCAAGGTGCTTCTTTTTGCCCTAGAAAAAAAATTGTACCGTGAAACCTAATCTCAATATACAAAAGACCTAATCGGCTATAATGATGGATAGACGACCTACCGTCATAGTTGGGACTTGGCCTTTTAGACCTCTCCTCAACTCATTCTCATTTTCACAACTTCAATAAAATTGAAGGTAAGACGTAATATAAATAAAATTAAAAATCTTCAAACTATTATGGTAATTAAATTTAAAGAATTGTTTGTGTCATATTGTTTTAGAGAATATATTTTGCGATGGTAACTTTTTTTAAGTACGCGATTTAAAAAGTAGAAATTTTTTTGAATTTACTTGCAAAAAAATTTAATGGGAAAATGTGTGATTGAAATAAATTTGAAAAAAAAAATATTTTTTTAAAAAATGTGACTGAATTTTGTATATATTAGAAAAAGTGTTTCATATTATTTTTCGTATGGCCACAGCCCTACGATTTATAACCGATTTCATCCATGAGCCCACACAATTTCTTCATTTCTCAGGTCTTAGGGCAAAACGGCATCACTCGCAGAAACTAATTCATTCTTGGTATGCACTCACCCCAAAATCCCATTTTGTATTAGCAATTTCAATCAAGCTCCAATTTTAGTTTAATTTTTGTTAAATAAAAACATTGAACTCACAATTCATCATTTTATCTGTTTGATTGGGATTCTGTCTTCTATCCTTTCCTCTGCACATACGTATATGTGTAGTGCGTATGTAGATACGTATGAAATTCGTTTTTTTTTTTGCTATTATGTTAGTGTTAGTGTCTGTTAAATTTTGAAAAGTTGAGTGGATATGTAACTCTGTCAATTTTTTCCCTAGAGGATAACGGGCATGAATTTTAATTGCTTATGTTTTGCCTTGGTTTAGCTGAAGGTATTATTTTTTTTTTTTTTAATTTTATCCGGATGTTTCTGAAGTGTTTCTGGATTCACAGTCCATGTGAAGGTGTGATATTTTCCTTTATTGATTTACTTCTTAATTTTGAAATTTGGTTATCTGATGGGAAATTTGGGGAGATAAGGAAAATGTGCAAAACATGGGCCAAAAGTATATGTTTTTCCTAATGATCCTGTTTGAATAATTTTTCACTGACTATATGCGTGGAAAGTTTGAAGAGCATTTTTTAAAGAATTAGTTGGATTGACTGTAGTGAACTGTTTATTCTAACTGAAAACATAAATTAAGAATTACTTAAATACAAAAATTTCAGAGGCCTCATCAACTGGAATTTGCCAACAAGTTACAAATGGTGTAGGCATTTGGGTGCATCTCTGACCTCCGTCATTGATCATGAATTTTCAATCGCATTTTTATGCATCTATATCATGTTTATTTTTGTTGTTTTTCATAATTTTTATAGTTCATGGTTTGAAGAAAATTCATGCATACAAATTCTATCCCTCTCACTCTTGTTTCACCTATTGCTACTTCTCCAATGTTCACATTTGCAGTCTTCATATAGCTTCCCCACTGTATATGTTTATTGTGCTAGTTATTATATTCCTAATCATTTTTCTTGCTACAATGTGAGTCTATATTATTGACCAAATTTCTAATCTTTTTTGTAGTTTGAGCAGCTGAAATATCTCTTGTGATAGATATTTTGAGATGGCATCTTTTGCCAGACCTGAGAATGCTTTGAAGAGAGCTGAAGGTGATTGGCAAATAAATTCTTACATATATTTCCTTTTTTGTCATATCACTCCCAGTGCAATATCCGGTCACCTTTTTTCTCTTGAGAATTCTTATTCCATGTGCACATTTTTCTTCTTAATTAATATGTATGCTTCAAAAACTTTAAACTGGCGATAACTCTAATTGTGTTACATATCGTAAAGATTAATCTGCAATATTTTCCCCAAGATTGAATATCTATGCCAAATGTGTATTGACAAATGGACGCTTCATTTTGAAGTTGTAGATACAAGTATTCATGTCTACATGTGTTGGGCTGTTGGTAAATAAAGTTAAATAATGTATATAGCTTTTGGTTCCTTATGTAATAATTTTTTTGGCAAGTGGGTATGCCACATTTTTATTTTTAGTTTTCCACTTTCCCCCCCAGGAGTGGGTGGGTGGGTTTTGTACTAGGCAGCTTGCATTTTGGACTAGTGAAAAGGTCCTCTTACACGATTGATTCTGCTTGGTTATGTTTCTGTGTTTTATATAAATACAACATCTTTTTACCTTTCACATTCTTAATATCTACGGTGGAGATCATATTAATGTGTTAATGCAGAGTTGATTAATGTTGGACAAAAGCAAGAGGCCCTTGAAGCTCTTCATAGTTTTATTACCTCAAGGAGGTACAGAGCATGGACAAGGACGCATGAGAAGATACTGTTCAAGTATGTGGAGCTATGTGTTGACATGAGAAGGGGAAGGCATGCTAAGGATGGTCTTATTCAGTATCGTAGTATCTGCCAACAAGTTAACATCAATTCCCTGGAGGAGGTGATAAAACATTTCATGCAGTTGGCCACTGAAAGAGCTGAGCTTGCACGTAGTCAGGCACAGGCCTTAGAAGAAGCTCTGGATGTGGATGACTTAGAAGCTGATAAAAGACCTGAAGATCTTATGTTGAGTTATGTTAGTGGGGAGAAAGGAAAAGACAGATCTGACCGCGAGCTCGTCACGCCATGGTTTAAGTTTTTGTGGGAGACATACAGAAGCGTACTGGAAATTTTACGCAACAACTCAAGACTAGAGGCTCTCTATGCGGTGAGCCTTTTTCTCTTTTCATTTTAATATAAAATTGAACTTTTGGCACACATCCCAGATTTTAAACCTACAACTGGGACTTCTCATTACTACACTGTAGCATTCAGGAAGTCTTGAAGCTAGTTTTCCAGCATCGTGTGGCTGTCTGATGGTTTTAGTAATTTGACAATGTTAGATACAAAAAATTAACAGCGTACCATTAGTTGCATTTGGATGTGTACTCAATTTATTGTGTAATGTGTACACTTTCGGCAATATAATCATGAGCTGTTAATTGTAATTTCTCTATGCAATCTTCTGTCCTGATTGATAGTTATATGTGAATCAAATCTATTTTTTCATAGTTTTACTGCAATTATATACCTGGATTTTTTTCATAGTTTTAATTGTAATTTCATTATTGTGTTTGGTTCGAACGAGGATTTTCTGAGCTTCTGCTTTAAATGTATAGATGACTGCACACCGTGCCTTCCAGTTCTGTAAGCAATACAAACGAACTACAGAATTTCGGCGGTTGTGTGAAATCATCAGGAATCATCTTGCAAATCTTAACAAATACAGAGACCAGAGAGATAGGCCTGATCTTGCTGCTCCAGAAAGCTTGCAGTTGTATCTGGATACCAGATTTGAGCAACTGAAAATTGCTACTGAACTCGAACTTTGGCAGGTATGTTCTTTATCTGTTTTACATTTTTGTTACTAATGTTTTATTAGCTAAAACTTACTTTTGTCTAAGGTTTACTGTCTTGAATTCTTTTATAAACTGCAGGAAGCGTTTCGTTCTATTGAAGATATACATGGTTTGATGTGCATGGTTAAGAAAACGCCCAAACCTTCCTTGATGGTGGTTTATTATGCCAAGCAATCAGAAATATTCTGGATTTCTTCTAACCATCTTTATCATGCTTATTGCTGGCTTAAGCTTTTCTCACTTCAGAAAAGCTTCAATAAGAACTTAAGCCAGAAGGATTTGCAGCTGATAGCATCATCGGTTGTTTTAGCTGCTCTTTCAGTGCCTCCTTATGATCAATCATATGGCGCGTCCCATATGGAGCTTGAAAATGAAAAAGAGCGGTGCTTGAGGGTAGCTGGTCTTATTGCATTTGATGTTGAACCCAAACCTGAGAACAGAGAAGTGGTAATTCGAACTTTTGGCTGAAACTCTGACTGCATTCTATCAGTTTATTTGTTGACTGATGACTTTTATATATTTCATTTCAGCTTTCAAGGGCATCAATTTTCTCAGAATTGGTAAGCTTTTACATCAGTTGATTTTGTGACTCTTAGAATGCTGTTGCAGTTTCAATTCTCTGTATTTTTGTGTTTCATGCTTAAACTGTATCTTCAAGTCTGGATGGGATGTCCTGTCCTGCCTTTTGAGTTTCAGGTTTTATTTGTAATTGCGAGGAGTCACCACACTTCTAACTTCTAATAATAATGAATTTGGCTTTGCTTCCTATGTTGATTTTTCTTGCATTTGGTATTTTCTTGAGAGTTATTCCTTAATTATCTTTATTTCTGCGCTTGTTTTAGGCATCCAAAGGTGTAATGACTTGTGTTACTCAGGAAGTGAAAGATCTATATGCCATTTTGGAACATGAGTTTCTCCCTTTAGACCTGGCTATTAAAGCTCAACCCTTGTTAACAAAAATATCAAAGCTAGGGGGTAAGCTTTCGTCAGCTTCTTCTGTTCGAGAAGTGCGATTGTCTCAGTATGTTCCTGCTCTGGAAAAGCTTGCCACTTTGAGGTTGCTGCAGCAGGTGTGCTTTACTACGTGTTCTGTTGTTTTTTATGCAACGCTTACGTCAAACATTTTCGCTATGTAACAGTGTGTTTCCCACCTTTGTATCTCCAGGTTTCGCAGGTGTACCAGACTATGAATATTGATAACTTATCTAGGATAATCCCTTTCTTTGATTTTTCTATCGTGGAGAAGATATCTGTGGACGCTGTTAAGCATAATTTTTTAACCATGAAAATAAACTATATGAAAGGCTCCATCATCTTTGGTAATAAGGTTAGTTCAACATCTTGTTATTGGTTCTTTCTTTACCAGTTAATCTTTGCAAATGATGGTGCTCAAAATTATTTTTGAACTTGCAAGACATTTTTTATTTAGTATTGTCAGCTCCTATGCTAAAAAACTTCTTCCAGCATGCATGGCTTGACGGAATAATATCAAGCACTCATGAGTTATTCCATATTGCTTTGCTTGCAATAGTTTTGAGAATGGTTAAAATCCATAGTAAGGATACCTTCCTTTTACATTAAACAGAATTTTGTTCATGCGTAGCAGCTAAGCATAAGAAATCTCTGTTCTTTTCATCCTTTCGGTGGTTATATTTTTCCTTCAACCAGATACGTTATCGTGCAGCACTAAAATTTGACTGTTTTGACATCAGAACATTGAATCAGAGGGTCTACGAGATCACCTGGCCACTTTTGCAGAGTCCCTTAGTAGGGCAAGGCTCATGATCTACCCTCCTGTAAAACGTGCTTCAAAATTAGGGGAAACACTTTCAGGTCTTGTGGAGGTTGTCGAAAAAGAACACAAGAGACTTCTTGCACGGAAGTCCATTATAGAAAAACGCAAAGAAGAACAAGAACGCCAACTTTTGGAGATGGTATGTTATTTTTTGACTTTTGTATCAGATGATGGCTTCTGGTCATTATTTATAATTTTTACTGTGAAATTGATGGAATTTAGATTACAATATTTTTATTTCAATTCATAAGGAACGAGAGGAGGAGGCAAAGAGGCTAAAACTACAGAAGATTACTGAAGAGGCAGAACAGAGAAGGCTTGCCTCTGAGTTTGAACAAATGAAGAATCAAAGAATTCTCAGAGAAATCGAGGAGCGTGAACTGGAAGAAGCCCAAGCAATGTTGCTAGAAGCTGAAAAACGTCGCACGAAGAGAGGGAAGAAACCAGTTCTAGAGGGAGTGAGTTAAAAGTCACTCTTAATCCATTTTTTTCCTTTCATGAGACCGGGCAAATCTTAATAATTACTGTTACTTGGGTCCAGGAAAAAATAACTAAGCGGCATTTAATGGAACTAGCCCTTACCGAGCAACTAAGGGAGAGGCAAGAAATGGAGAAAAAAATACAGAAGCTTGCCAAAACAATGGATTATTTGGAGAGGGCAAAAAGAGATGAGGCAGCGCCACTTATTGAAGCTGCATTCCAACTTCGTTTGTCAGAGGAGGAAGCTCTTCATGAACGTGAACAAAAGGTTTGCATTAGATGTTCTGAGTGAAACTTCATTTGCTTCATTTATATAGTGTCTTTTTTCAAAAGGTGATTATCTGTTCTACTCCACGCATTTTTCATCTGCATGAATTTACCTTTCTGTATCTTTAGATGCGTGGTTTTATCAATTGACTCGACTCTTTATGATATTCATACAGCTAGAGATTGAGCTAAGCAGACAACGACATGCTGGGGACCTGGAGGAGAAAAGGAGGCTATCCCGGATGTTTGAGAACAAGGTTTTTATCTATATTCTTGATCTTTACGAGTGTTATAAAGAGAAATTTATCTTTTTGTTGCAAATCTCGTCAAGGTGCTAGTAGCTAGCGAGAATTATCAATTTTCTGGTTGTGGACCCAAAATCTTTCTTATTTTTTCGTCTCATCCTTGGGTTGAGATAGTTAAGGAGTGACCTGATCAATACTGGGCTCAGACTCTAGCAAAATCTCTTTACAGCTGAAAGTTTAAACCTTAACCATTTTGTATATGTAATTGCATAAGCTCCATCACTTGAACAGAATGTGCTTGATCTCACATTGCTGAATAGCAAGACAAACTCACACTGTTCACTAAATTCATAATTATCAGGCAACCTGAGAACAATTGAATTGGCTGCATTCAGGCTCCCCCATTCGTCTGGACATCATGTTGAATTAGTCCATTATGCCTTGTCCAGTGTATCCAGGTTTTGGTATGGGAGACACTCAATGCCCCTCAGGAAAAGGAGGGAGCAACATTTTGTATCTGATAATTGAATAACTGGTTGATCTTAGTTTTACTACCGACGACCCGATGGTCCGATTTTCCTCTTGAATCTAAAATTGTTTGCTTTTGATTGTGCACCCTTAATTTACCCACATGCTCTTTAACACCATCTTTCTTATAAATCTTAAAATATTAAGAGAACTACACAATTAGATCGGTGATAATAGTTGCATCTAGGAATGAGTGGACCCCTATTCTTCAAGGTGAGGTTTGGAAATCTTTTATATAAAACTTGATGGAATTGGATTCTGCTAACTTCATTGAAGAGGATATGTATGTTGGGGCCTGCCTAATTGCTAACTTTGAAGTTTCTCTCTCATGTTTTGGGGGGGGAGGGGGGNGGAGCACAAGTGCATGAGCTCTCATGTTTGCTGGGGTTAATATTTTATTTTAAGCTTTCATTTCTTGTGCACATTGTCTAACGATCAGAGTTTTTTGTTGGAGTAGGATTTGACAATAAATATAACTTCTAAACATATTTATGCAGAGATTATTTCAAGCAAGTGTTGTTAGTCGTAGGGAAACTGAGTTCAACAGAATTCAGGAGGAGAGAGAAGAGAGAATCAACCAAATCATCCAGTCAAGAAAGCAGGAGAGGGAGGCTAAGAGGAAATTGATATATTATCTAAGGTCCGAGGAGGAGAGACAAAAAAGACTGCTTGAAGAGGAGGAAGCGAGGAAGCGTGAAGGTACTTTTTCCTATTTGAATTTGGATAGTGCTTTTGTACTTGTTTTGCTGAGACTTTCCTGCTGGCCATTTAAGGCTGAACTAACCAAATGGTTTATTATCAATCACTGTAAACACATGCTATATGGGCTTTTGCCTCTTTTGTGAGAAGGAAAACCTTTCATTTCTCTTGGAAGTAAAATTTGCAAGGATGTGACACGACCCTAAAGGGACATATTTCCATGCTAGCTATGTGAACATATAATCCCCTTTGTTGCAGATGGTAGCTACACCCAAGTGAACATTTACCATGCTCCTATATTGGTTGGCCGCTTTTTATATAATTTAAAGTATGCTTCCTGTACAAATTCTTAAAGTTACTAGACAAACATAATACATTGGTATGCTTCTGTTGTCTTCTCATCTTTTCCCCTTTCTCTCACTTTAGAAGACGTGTCTATTGCTGGATAATATTATATGAAGAAAGGCGGAATCTATTTGGGGGAGTGTGTCCAAAAGGAAGGAGGCAGTGCTAATGATGGTAAATATAGGATGAGCAAGAGTGGTGCTATTGGGCCAGACTACGACACCACTTTTTCTTTCTATTCCTCGTTCCACCTTCCCTCCGGAACCTTCCCTCCTTTTTAACTAATACTTAAATTAGTTAGGGATTATAGGAGCCATTCAGTTAACTTTTATGCCCCCATTCGGTTTAGGTAAAAATTAGATTTTTAGTAGATTTTGATAAAAGTTGATGGAATTTGTGGTTGAAAAGTCGTGGGTCCCTTGAAATTTAAGATTAAAATTAATTGTTGATTTTGACTTAGATTTTAATTTAATATTTTAGCTCAACCAAACAAGGGCTATATGTTGGAGGTGACAGTTGTCCATGGCGAAAAGGTTTGCTGTTATCCAGATGTAGACCCAAAATTAATAAATATGAAAGTTTTAGATATGTTCAAAGAATTTGGACTAAGCATTTTGTATCTACAGTGTCTATTGACATTTTTACCATCTGTTACATTTTCGATATATAGTGTACTGTATACCTTCGAATTATTGGACTTTGCAGAGATGGAAAGAAGGAAAAAAGAGGAAGCCGAACGAAAAGCCAAGTTGGATGAGATTGCTGAAAAGCAAAGGCAACGAGAGCGGGAACTGGAGGAAAAAGAAAGACAGCGGAGAGAAGAACTCTTGGGGAGATCAAATGTTGTGCCTGCAAGGCACACTGAGCCTTCTACTATGGCACGTCCAGCAGAGGCACCTGTTGCACCAGCTTCTGCTGCGGCAGCACCAGGGAAGTACGTGCCCAGGTTCAAAAGGGCGTCTGCTGAGGGTGGGGGCCAGGCCCCACCTCCCGAAACTGATAAGTGGACAAGCGGCCGCAGATCTGACGATCAAACATCTCAACAAAATGACAGGTGGAGGGATGATCATAGATCTGCCTTTGGTGGTGGCGGCGACCCAAGGTCCACTTGGTCATCTAGAAATCGCGGGTGAATGAGTTTGTGATATAGGGCTCTTTATACATTTAGTATTTTTTAGCAGTCGAGTGCTGTTTGATGTTCTGGGTTGCGTCATCCTACTTTCATCTTTTGTGTTCGGATATTTCCAAAATTTTGAATTTTGGGTTAGAGCTTGAAGTTTTGCTGAGACCTTTTCGCCCTCTGGATATTCAGATGTCTAAAAGACCTGTATGACTTGGAATCCCGAGAACACTAGGATTTTTTATTGTATCTATCTGGTTTACATATTTCTGAATTTCGTTCTATAATTAAGTTGCTAATGGTTGAATTGTTTCCTATGCTTCTAAGAAGTTATTTTTCACAAGCACTTCTGATTATAACTGAAATTACTAGGAAAAAATCATTCACGCTGAGAAATTTGAAGGATAATGGTTGTCACATCATCGATATTTCATTATCACGATGATAAATATCATTACTCCTTTATGAAAAAGAGCTGCTTTTGGTCGTGAGAGTTTGAATTTTGTGGTTGCTTTTAAAGTTCATCGAAAATATTATTGCTCTGATTGAAACTGGACATTGGCTGTTCATTTGTGCAGGAGATGTTGAATTCAAGTAACAATATCTTTCGCATACAAGCACAAGTAGAATGGTACACATTTGTCTACAAGTCTTTAGGACTGAATATAGACACCTGTTTTTATGGTAATGCAAACTCTACGTCTTTATATATTCCGAGTTCTTGACATGAAGGAATCATCTGGAAGTAAAATATTTCAGGTGGTTTGAGCTGCGACAATCAATTTGTTGCTGAAATCCCAGAGTTTCTTGGCTAAAGCTTCATCTGTTGCCAACCTGCTTGGCTTAAACTCGTTGCAGTCCACGAAATACTTCCCCGATACACCTTTCAACTTGGGGTGAAGTGCAACATAGCAAGTCGTGGCTGCCCCCTAAAGAATGAAAGACATTAGAAGACAGTCAATGTGCCATAATGTGATTGCGAAACTTCTAATATTGCGTCAAATCTTTTAGTAGAACATGACGGACTCAACAAAGTAACAAACGGGATTCATATAGCCAACTTAAAAATCAGTTATACACGAAGTATCTACAGTTTTTGATTTACCTGTGGGACGTTCTTCCACAGGAAACATGTGAAGAACTTCAAAATTCCTGTGAAGAAATCATAATTATAATAAATAAAGAAGAAAAGAAAATATGACATTAATTCTATTGTGGGTTTTGGATTTTGGAAACTGACTCATTGAGATGGCAGAATATTTGAAGAGGTTTGTCATTATCAACCCTGGATGCACTGAGTTGACAGTGATATTTGCTCCCTCAGCCTGATTCCAAATACACGACAAAGATTGTATTCAACACACTTAGAACTAAATTAAAATGAATACATAAATCGAATCATCATAAACTTCCAATAGGAAGTCTTATTATGTATCAGTACATTGATGAGGAATTGAGGATAATACTGAGTCTAAAATAATTTGTTTTGCAACATCAAGATTTATATACCTGCAAACGTCGAGCGAGCTCGTTGGCATGTAATATGTTAGCTAATTTGGATTGTCCATATGCCTTCTTGTCTGAATAACTGACATGATGCAAGAATAATGAAAACAAACAGATTGTGCAAGAATATGTTTGTACAAGACTATACATGTTTAAATAATAAAAAGAAAAAAAAAAGTTTAAATTTTGTCCACTGTACAAGAGTGGCATTGACAAAGTACCTGGTCTTTTCATTAATTCTGTTGAATCGAATCCCTTTGTAATAGGTATGGATGTGTGCTACTGATGACAAATTCACAATCCTACCCTCTATGCCAGTAGATTTTGCTGTTTCTTTCATTTTGTCAAGGAGAAGGCTAGTCAAGTAGAAGTGACCTGATGACAAATCCATGATCAACAGAAAAGGAATCAAGGGTTTAATATGGGGTACATAATTTATGATTCAGCAAGCATACCAAGATGATTTGTTGCAAATTGCATCTCTATTCCATCTTCAGAAAGCTGGTGAGGACAGAACATGATTCCTGCATTGTTTCTGAATAACAATTCTTCTGTTTACTTACTAAAACTGGCAAATATTCTTAAATTTCATACTATTCTATCTGTCCAGTCCAAATGGAGTAACTTACATTAAGATGTTGAGAGGAAGGTTAAGAGAAATGAATTGGTCAGCAAATGCCTCGACAGATTTAAGAGAGGCAAGGTTGAGTTTGAGAATGTCAATTCGAGCAGTATTATTATCCTTTAGAATGAGTTGTTTAGCTTCATTTGCAGCCTCCATGTTTCTTGCACCAATAATCACATGAGCATTCCTCTTAGCTAAAACTCTCGACGTCTCCAACCCTATTCCACTCGCACCACCTGCAATCAAAATATATATTAGAATTTGATGACCAGAAATGCGATAAAATTAATTAAAAGACGTGGCACAATGTAAAAAAGGATTTACAAAGCATGATTGTAATTAAAACTACAGCAAAATGAAGAATTTCACTATTTTGTAGCATTTTTTAGGCAGGGAATATTATTGCATCAATAAGCAATTTTAATATTTAAAAAATGTAGTATTTAAATAAAACTAACAAATGATACTACGTAGAGAAAGTATTGTTGAAATTAAATTTTAAAATAATAACATAGTAAGTCAAATATTTGATATGTTGTAATTTATCATTTTATTATGATAATAAAATAAATCAATTTAATACTTAAGTTTATTAAATCATATAACGAATTCTTAATAATTTTTTTATGATTTATGAAAATTCTTAATTTTTTTATACGAAAAATTAGAACAGGAATATATAATTTATATTCCAAGTATTGATTTAATTTAAAGCACTTATAAAATTAAAATTAGTTATTATGTGATGGCAACACGTTTAATGTTTTTAATAGTTCGCGTTGTAGTCCACGGGTGTAGTCGCCCCCACTGAATTTCAAAATACCTTGGCTTTTTTAAATTTAAATTTTCAGATTTTTTTGGTTTCTTTCACGATTAATTTTAGTTCATTTTTTGTGTCGCCTCTGCTGAACTGAATGATAATCCTGAGTCCGCCCGTACTGTAGTCTATGATATTACATTATAAATCTAAGTCAATTGATAGAATAAGTAAATTTATTGTTTACCTAAGTGAAGAAGAAATAAACAAAGATTCTTTTAACTAATTTTTTATTCTTAAAATTGTTTAGCTAAGTGAAGAGGAAATAAGCAAAGTTCCTTTGACTAGCTTTTTATTCTTAAAAACCTTTAGATAACTTAGGGCCGGTTCTTTTTACCATTTTCAAGCCGTTTTCTGTTTTCGATTTTTCAAAACAGTGAAAACGCGTTCTCTTTCATATTTTCGAAAATACATTTTTGAAAACAAGTTAAAAATTTACAAAGAAAACTCAAAACGACAAATTTCAAAACGACAAATTTGTTATTTTGGGCGTTTTCAGTTATAATCAAACCAAAATTTTCAAAACCCGTTTTAAGTGTTTTCAAAACAATTTTTCAAAATATCAAAAAAAACACATTTTCAACAATCTCAAAATGGATACTCAAAACACAAATCCAAAATGAATTCAAAACTCAAAACACAAAACTGAAATACAAAGAGAATAATCCCTTATATTCTAAAACTCATTTTTCCTCGGATTCATTTTTTTTTATCACACATTTAATTGAATACTCAATTTTCATCAGCTTTTCAAGCACACAATTCATCAACTTTTATCAAAATTTATTAAAAAAAAAATTTGATTTTTATCTAAACCAAACAAGGGTTTAATAAATTTACACAAAAGTAAAATATCGAAGCATAAAAAAACACGTAATAAGTGAAAGTAACTTATAGCAGCTTGGATAAACTTTTTAGTACAATTTCATTTTCTTTGAATTTTGAAAAGAACCAACCAGCCATAGTATATAATTTTATTGAGTTGTGAGATAGATAGGGGAAAATTAGTGGTTCCCATTTATCATCTAGACCACTCCAATGGCAATGGCCCCTTCAAATTGTCCTTTATTCTTTTCTACCGTCAAACCAACCATTAATTACTTGTACTCTTTTCCATTTTAATGGATGAATGGGATCGATTCTCTGATCTCTACATACTATTTGCTAAACCTCTGCTGTCTGTCTGTCTTCTATGTCTATACATAGAATGATATCAAATACTAACACAGAAATTGCAGGCTCAAATTCTTGTGCAGAATATCAGTATGTGCGTGTATACGAAGGATCTTGCTACAAGTACATCAGGGATTACATAATGTGTTACATAATGTCACAGTCGACATTTTCGTCCGACCTTTTTCCTCTACATCATATTATGTAACCCTTTACGTACAATTTCGATGTACAATTAGCAAAATCCGTATATGAATATCTGATCACCTGTAATGACGACAGTAAGAGCAGTTGCATCAATCCCTTGAGTAACTTGTTCACCAGTTGAACCTGATCCAAATCCACTCGGACCTGGAATTCCTGTTATCAACCTAAACATCTTCTTCTTCTTCTAAAATATTCTGGATTTTGAGTGAGAAATTTTTGTTTGTGTGTATGCCCAACTTAACTCGACCTAAACAAAAGAGAAGCCACAAATAAATATAAGAGAAGGATTTAACAAATGAGATAAATGAATGACTTAAAAAACAAGGCAGTATGGATGTAGACGTGCGGTTGAAAGCTATTATGATGAATTTTGGAGGATTATAGGTAATCAATTTGGTGAATTTATTGTGTTTACGTATTCTTTTTTTCCTTTCTTGCTCAAATTAATTGCAATCGGTGCCTACAGTCAACATTTTGTACTTGTGAAAGTATTTGTGAACATCATCAACATATTCATTTCAGCCCATACTAACAGGCTAGCAGCTATTCAACCCATACTAGCAGCTATACACGACTTGTGTGACGTTGGTCAAAATTCTCACCTCCGTCTCCTCGCATTGTATATTAGGACACGACTTTCCGAACATATTTCTGCTATTCTTCGTATGATGTTGACTTTGATTTTTGCACGGACACATGTAGAGATGGCAACGTGGCGGGTTCTAAGCGAAGCACGGGCTTGTCCAGTTTCCTATCCCTTTTTTTTCTCAAAAATTTACAGTTAAAATAAAAATTCAAAAATTTAAAATTTAAAGCAAATAATGCTCAAACTAACTACATCAATATCCAAATCAAGCACTCGAAACAAACAATATCCAAAATAAAATATTTTTTTTTTAATTCTTCAATGGGCCGGTTCGGGGCGGGGCAGGATACCTGAGACTGGGGGGCGATCCCCGCCCTGTCAACCCGTCGGGGCGGGTTTTTTTCGAGCCAAGAACAGGGCGAGTTTTTTTGCAATTCCTAGACATATGGCTAGCAGAATCCGACGACCGTTTGCATTCTATTAGTCAAGTCAACGATTGAACGAGATATAAAAAAGAGTGCAAGAGTGGAAAAGAAAATTTGCTCGAATTAAAGAACATACCTTCAGTATGAAGCGAATTCGCACATACATAGAGAAATGAAATGGGCTAAGTGGGTTTAGTGAAATGAGTCCAAATCCAAGCCCAAAATAAAATTGTTTAAATAAATAGGTCCAATAAATTAAATAATCGATGTCATGTTGATATATACGAGGACCCCCTCTGTCTTAACGTGTCACATAATTTACATGTGTAACATATGACGTTCATTTCTTGTTTTTAAAAGAATGGACCGACCTTAGACTAACCGTGTTCTCTTTAATTATACACAATAAAAGACCTATCTATATAATAAAAGAATATAAATATACTTTAGCTGTAGGTACAAAATAGGATTACTGCTTTATATGAATTTGGTGAACTAGCCCGCTACGTGACTTTGATGGTCGGTACTTGGTACAAAATTACTCGACCTCTGGAAATTGTCAAACATTTTAACTCAAATCTTTTCCAGTCTCTCTTTAACGCATTTAATTACAAGAAAAAAAATTCACAATTCAAAATTAATTGACCAGTTTGAGCCACATTATTTTTTTATTTTTGTTCTTCTACTCATTTTCTACTACACATTCTTCAATACAATAATATTTTTGATCACATCAACAACTTTTCCTTCTTTTTTAACCACATATTCTCCATCACATCAAACAATAAAATACAATCTTGAAGAAAAAATGTGCACCAAACAGAGGCTTAATTCTATTCACTATTACGTACTAAGTACATTAGAGACTAGTTCCATAAGGGCGGTTCCTTACCAAGAAATAAAAAAATATTTGGTCAAGTGAACATTCTTGCAACTTAAAACACTCAATTTTGTGTGAACGAGATTTATAAGTTTAATGAATTAAAATGGAAAATTTCTCGAATTTATTTCAAGACCATAGTAATATTGACTTGCTTTTTTCTTTTTATTTTGTCCAATTGACATAGCTTCGACACTTGAAAGTTGCGTTTGAGAAAAAAAGCAAATTAAATAATTGAAATAGACCTCTTGACTAAAAGAAAATGAAAGGATATGGGAAGGGAGGTTCTTGTGATTCGCCCATTAAAGCCTCGGTTGGTGTAGCATGTGCATAACAATTATTATTATTATTATTATTATTATTATTATTATTATTATTTTTTTGGATTAAATTTGATTTAATCAAGTTATAACTAAACTGTAGTTGGTTTTCTTATTATAAGCAAACTAGAGTTTTCTCTCTATTTGTCCGAAGAGCTAGGGAAAAATCTCAAACATGGAGCAAGAAAAGTAAACGATACAAATTAAATGTGATTCAATAAGTGTAAACGATTATAAGAGAAAAAGAAAAACTCTACACTACAAAAGTAACTAATTCCTTTAATTTTTTCCTACAAAAAAACTTGAACGCTCATGTCACTATCTTTTCTCTCGCTAGCTTCTCCTCTCTTTTCAACTCTCGCTGCCGTGACTTGCTCTATGTAAAAAATGGTGAAACACATTTCATAATTACATGAGCCATTAATTAAGATTCCTAACCTACTTTAGTAACAACGTTTCCTTAACACGCAAGTATTAATTGCTCTAGGACGGTACCCAAATACTCCCGTGCAAGCCCCCCTCGTGCTTGATAATCTTCAATTGATGCTATTTACACCACAAGCCCTTCAACTTTTATATTTCCCAGTTGAGTCAATAACTCAAAATCTTCAACTTGACTCAAATTCAAACTATAATTATTTTTTTATTTTTTCAATCGTTGGCCAAACACGCTTGTCTTTAAGTCAATGTCTGGATGATTTTATAACTATATTGAACCATTTTTGGGTCATTAACATTGTGTCTTCTGTTCCTTCACATCAATTTTACAATGGCAACATCCATGCATAACGTAAAACCTACAAAATATAGTATGATCAAATCAAGAGTTTCCCTCACATTAATACTTGTCCCCTTCGTATCTTTATTAGACAGAACATGTTCTCGTTAAAGGAATTAGTGAACTTACTAATAATGGAAACGGTATCTCCACGAAAGTGTTTTTAATTTCTGCTGTAATTTTGTATATCGACCATTGGCTTGTAGTAGATCACGTCTTTTTTCATTCCTTCCCAACTTATTTATCGTCATATCATTTACCAATGGTGCAAGATTTTATTTTTAGCCAAACAGTTCAAAATGCCTATGGTCTTTGTTATACGCTTCATTGTCGTTCGTAAGTAACATTTATTAGGAATAATTCACTTCATATCAAGCAATATTGTCACACTGATTACGAGAGATTTCTCAACATGCTCATTGGAGCCCAGCCAAAGCCAACTAGACCATGTTTCACGGTGTGCCTTTCTTCTTGGCACAGAAAGGGATACCATGCCGCAGTAGTCTGCTCCATTAGACTAACTTTCGCCTTCTCTCGATCGTTTCGGAACGAAAGAAAATTTGATTGCAATTTGTAGAAAGCTTGCAATATAAAGTTGAAATGCATTGAAAATAACTTGATCATTGATTGATTGAAAACTATAAATTACAATTGATAACATCCATGCATAACGTAAAACCTAGAAAATATAGTATGATCAAATCAAGAGTTTCCCTCACATTAATACTTGTCCCCTTCGTATCTTTATTAGACAGAACATGTTCTCGTTAAAGGAATTAGTGAACTTACTAATAACGGAAACGGTATCTCCACGAAAGTGTTTTTAATTTCTGCTGTAATTTTGTATATCGACCATTGGCTTGTAGTAGATCACGTCTTTTTTCATTCCTTCCCAACTTATTAATCGTCATATCATTTACCAATGGTGCAAGATTTTATTTTTAGCCAAACGGTTCAAAATGCCTATGGTCTTTGTTATACGCTTCATTGTCGTTCGTAAGTAACATTTATTAGGAATAATTCACTTCATATCAAGCAATATTGTCACACTGATTACGAGAGATTTCTCAACATGCTCATTGGAGCCCGGCCAAAGCCAATTAGACCATGTTTCACGGTGTGCCTTTCTTCTTGGCACAGAAAGGGACACCATACCGCAGTAGTCTGCTCCATTAGACTAACTTTCGCCTTCTCTCGATCGTTTCGGGACGAAAGAAAATTTGATTGCAATTTTTAGAAAGCTTGCAACATAAAGTTGAAATGCATTGAAAATAACTTGATCATTGATTGATTGAAAACTATAAATTACAATTAATGAAAGTAGGAAATTACAATGGCTAGTGTAGCGGGCGAACACTAGAAACCTTGAAAG
>CAIGRP010011182.1:0-15529 GCA_903798385.1 Fraxinus cuspidata
GGCCCAATATTGGGAGTTCGCCTCGGGCCCCAAAAAACACAGGACCGGCTCTGCCTTGACTGAAATAGTTCCAGCAAGAGCATCAAGATCTTCAAGCAACTTCCCAATTCTGACCTCATTCCAAGGATCCCTATACTGCTCTCTCAGTATATAGTCAGTCGAAAAATTATACAGAATAGTCATCTTACTCTGAGATGGAGTTTTTGTCAACAATTCACTTTGTGGAGGTGCATCAAGTGGGGGATCAAGAAGTCTCTCAAATGTTTTTGACCTTGTTTCCCACAAAGCATTTGTCACAGGCGAATGGTACATTCCTGGCCACAAACTAACGGGTTTTCTTTTTGAACCATTCCCCTTTGGAGAACCCTCAAATGGGGAACTGAAAGTGGAAACAATAGGAATTGGGCTGGAAGGAACAGAATCGGAATCCATGGATTTCTGAGCAATTCTTGATATGGGGTTTTCTTGAGCAGAATAAAAATGGGTTCTATGGGTAATATATTTGTGCTTAAGATTTCGGATGAATGAAGCAGTAAAAATAGTGGGAAATTAGCTGCGACATAGGAATTGTACAGAACAGTGCTTGAAAGAACTGTAGATTCTCAACTTTGGAGGGAGCTTTTTAATTTATTTTATTTTTTTCACCACAATTCGCACGCACACAATTCTCGTGACTGTACACGCAGAAACAAATCTTGAATTTTCTTACTCCCCATACGGCCATACCTCTATTTTTCTAATACGATTACTAAGGATTGAAAAATAGTTTATTAGTCTTTTTATGATTAATTTTGTTAAATATGCAGAGTTTCTAGGATGCTGATTTGGAAGTTGGTCAGAGTGAGACTTTTAAAAATAATTTGTAGGTATATCAAAAATTCAAACTCATCAGTCCCGATGACGTCGATTATTCTCGACAATAGCATTACCATCAATGTCATCATCAATCGTTGACAAAATTGTTTAAATTATCTCCAATAATATTACCGTCATTATTTTCATATGAATCATCGACATGTATTACCAATACTCTAATTAACCAATGTGTATAAGTTTAG
Organism: Fraxinus cuspidata; assembly: GCA_903798385.1. NCBI lineage: Eukaryota > Viridiplantae > Streptophyta > Magnoliopsida > Lamiales > Oleaceae > Fraxinus > Fraxinus cuspidata. The sequence continues at coordinate 1,059 of CAIGRP010011182.1, forward strand.
ACTATTTGTGCGCCCTTCTAAATAGAAGAAAACTCTATAATGGCTATGTTTGGTTTGTGATATAGAGACATTGTACATCATATGGTCTTTTTGCTTGCTTATAGAAAAGCTAAAAAAAAAAAAAAAAAAGTCGAAATAAACGAGTAAAAAAAAATTGCTTAAATGAACAAGTAAAAGTGAGTATAAACTATGTTAATTATTTCAACTATTTCACAAAAAAAGGGTAAGAAAAGTTTTGTAATTAGTTTATAGTTAGAGTAATTATTTAATTTAACGAGAGATTAATTTTGTAATAATGGCTAATGGGTTCAACCACCAAAAGTAGTGATAGTTGATTCGATATTAGAGCTTAATCATTTATTGTAGCCATGACGGAATTTGAGTAATTTTAGTAAGTTTATGAACAATCTCTCTTATATGGAGTGAATGGCATTAAAATATTTACAAGTAGAAAGTTGGAACCATTTTTTCGAAAATAGATGTCACATCTCTTTAATTCTTTAGTTGAGGGTACATTGTCTAGCGTGTCAAAGACGTTTCAACCACATTTTTGATATTATTATTGAAATACTGTGCGGTGATATAAATACATTTATGTCAAGTTATCTCCTATTACTTGAATGCCAAATTGGTCAAGTTAGGTGCATTCAATTTCTGTATAACGTTAATATAATTATACTATATTGGTTTCCTTATGTAATTAATATAAGTATCCCGTTGATTGTTTTATTTGAAAATTGGCTCAAATTGATATTTACCTAGCTCAAATTGAGACATTCTAGTCGAACATTTTGTGTGGGTTAAAACTTATAATCGAGTGAGGATTTTGCTGTTAGTACATTTTGAGTTCACAACCCAATGAGTAATGTATTTTAGTCTCAACAATTGAAGAAACAAACAAGTTGGCCATTAATTTGTGGCAATGGTGAGAGAGCCAAAACCAATGGCGAAATGGTCAAACCACGGTCCCTCAAAAATCTCATTTTCTTGTGTCCGTTTACGTCAGTGGGAAAAGGAAAATGAAAAGTAGAAGAAACCAAGAAAATAGATGGTGGAAAATTGCATTCATTCTTTGACCAGGCACTCAACAGTAACAAAATGATGAAATAGATAGTGATTATTGTTCTTATAGTTCCAGTCCACCTTCAAGTCTCCGTTCAACGTCAAGATCGAAGAAACTTGCGAATGCCCCAAGTAACTATCTACTTGTCTATCTCTATTTAAGCATTTTTTTTTTTCTTGTACGCATATATGTAGTTGTAAGCACATATCTGTTGGTGGGTTTGAATGTTTCGAACAAAGAGTTGAGGGTTTTTCTTTCTGATTTTCCTTCAGTTGGCATGAAAGATATGATCCCCCTTTGTGATAACTGAGGTGGATTTCTTTGATTTTTCTTTATTCAATTGGATCGTGTGAATTTCTGATTTCAGGGGTGTATAATTGAGTTAACTTAAGTGGGTTTTTGTTCTTGCTATTCTGATTTCACGATTTTAATATAAGGAAGTAGTTAACTCCGAGTTAAGCATTCATTCATCACTATTCACACTTTTTTCTTTCCTCCTAATTAGGTTTTTGATGTTGTTGGAAGTGGAAGCTGTTGTACTTTTTAATTGACTAAAATTCGATTGAATGCTCATGTGTTCTCTTTATCTAATGAAATACTGTTTATTCACCGTATTAATTTCGTTTGATTTCTTTCTCGATTTTGAACTTGCAAAATCAAGCGTTGATATAGATAAGAAAGAATTGTCATCAACTTGGTAAACTTTTTTCACCTTAAACTTGCCTTTTCTTGTCTGCACTATTTTCCATCTTTAGTGTTGGAGACATCGGATATTTCTGCCTCTTAGTGGTACAATGATCGTAGATGAAGTGGTTTTGCAATTGATTGTCTATCATTTGTAATAATCACTGTACTGTTTGGAATAATCCCTGTTAGTACTTTACATTCACCCCCTTGTTTTACTCCACTTAACAGTTTTTCGAATGTTTAATCATAGTTCTGAATTATGGTTTTGTTGATGTTGAAATCGTTCAGCAACCAAACTTATGAGGCGTGCCGCTCGGTGACTATTATAATATTTCCATGCGACACCTTCAGTTTGTTGACATATTTGTTTTATCTGGGATTATGGATGCTGTCTTCACAAGGATGGTCTTCAATTTTAGAGCCCTCCCTGTTCTTGCTACCTCTATCTGGTTACTCTTCAGTGGATCTTTCAGCTATGCTGCTCAGAGTGATGTTGACTGCCTCAGAGCTGTAAAATCTTCTTTGGAAGACCCAATCGGTTACTTAACAACATGGAATTTCGATAACAAAACTGAAGGTTTCATCTGTTCATTTATTGGGATTGACTGTTGGCATCCTGATGAGAATAAGGTCTTGAATATCAAGCTGGGGAACATGGAACTTAAGGGCACGTTTCCACTAGGTGTTGCTGGTTGTTCGTCCATGACAGGGTTAGATCTTTCTAGTAACAAAATCCATGGAAATATTCCAAATAACATCTCTCATATAGTTGGATTTCTGACGAGCCTTGATCTTTCCAACAACGAGTTATCTGGAGAGATTCCTGTAGAACTTTCCAATTGCACTTACCTGAATCTCCTCAAACTTAACAACAACCAGTTAACAGGTCAAGTCCCCGCACAGCTTGCTCAACTTAGCAGAATCAAGACTTTTAGTGTGTCAAACAACCGACTGATTGGGCCAGTTCCAAGATTCTCAAAAAATGCTAGTATTACTTCAGAGAGCTATGCGAATAATGCAGGACTTTGTGGTGATCTGTTGCCGACTTGCCAAGGCGCTTCCAAGAAAACCAGCATTGGACCAATTGTTGGGGCAGCCGTTGGTGGGTTGACTCTTGCCGCTTTGGGTGTCTGTATTGGCATGTTCTTCTATATGCGCAAGGTGGCTAGAAAGAAGAAGGAAGGCGATCCTCTAGGCAATAAATGGGCAAAGAGTATGAAGGGTTCCAAAGGCATCAAGGCAAGATAGGCCTATATCTTCTTGTAATTTTTGCTTATACGTATAATAACTATTAGCTATATTATTTTATACTGCCTGCTTATAAGATTTTTCGTTCATTTTTTTTTTTTGTTTGATTATTTTTTACCATACGAGGAACGAATCACAAATAGTCGTATCTTCTTGTTTCAGCTTTCGATGTTTGAGAAGTCGGTTTCCAAAATGAAACTAAGTGATCTCATGAAGGCTACCAATGATTTCAGCAAAGAGAATATAATCGGGTCAGGAAGAACAGGGACAATGTACAAGGCAGTACTAGGAGATGGCACCTCTTTTATGGTGAAGAGATTGCAGGATACTCAACAATCGGAGAAAGAATTTGTGTCTGAGATGGCTACTGTAGGAAATGTAAAGCATCGAAATTTGGTTCCGCTTCTTGGCTTTTGCATGACTAAGAAGGAAAGACTCTTAGTCTATAAGCACATGACAAACGGTACCCTCCATGATAAGTTACATGTTGTGAATGATGGCGAGAAACCTATGGATTGGCCATTAAGGCTTAAAATTGGGATAAGAGCAGCAAAAGGATTTGCATGGATGCACCACAGTTGCAATCCCCGTATTATTCACCGAAATATAAGTTCCAAATGCATCTTCCTGGATGTGGATTACGAGCCGAAAATTTCTGATTTTGGACTTGCTAGGCTCATGAATCCCGTTGACACTCATTTGAGTACTTTTATAAATGGTGAATTTGGGGACCTGGGTTATGTTGCTCCGGAATATGCAAGAACACTGGTTGCCACTCCGAAGGGGGATGTCTATAGTTTTGGGGTCGTTCTTCTCGAGTTAGTAACCGGCGAGAAACCGATTTATGTGGCGAAAGCACCTGAAAGCTTTAAGGGAAATCTAGTTGAGTGGATTTCCCAACTCGCCAGTACCTCAAAACTTCAAGAATCAATCGATGTGTCATTGGCCGGGAAAGGTTACGATAGCGAGCTTTTCCAGTTTCTTAAGGTTGCTTGTAGCTGTGTGTTACCGGCTCCTAAAGAGAGGCCTACCATGTTTGAAGTGTACCAGCTTTTGAGAGCTATTGGACAGCATTATGACTTCACCACAGAAGACGACGTTTTGGCGATATTGGATAATGGCAATGCCGATCAACTAGAAGAACTCATCGTTGCTCGAGATGTATAGGAGATCTATTCAAGAAAAGTTAAACAAGATATAGTGGTGAGTCTATCCATAATCCAACGTGTAAATTATCTGTTCACGTTATTGGTTTTTCTATAATTTATACTTGCCATTAGATTACACATTCATAAATTTGAGATTGATGGTTTCAGCATAATACTATAAGGTAAATTGCTTATTTAGTCAAATGTACAGCTTTTTCCATTTTTTTTTTTTGTTGGTTAGTTTCTTTTGCTTCCTACTCTTATCATTGTTTTGTTGCTCAGAATGTATAAATAATATTAAACAATCCTTATCTTTTACAGGATTTTTTTAAACTCATTTTGTGTGAATCCCAGCCCCATTTGAGATGGTATTGCATAGGGCATCTTGATTTGTGTGAATCACAAGATACGATTTTAATGAGATTTACTGTGAGTCGAAGACTTATTTTTTTTCCTAGTAAAATAAGTTAAAAGTTCTTTGCATGTCTTTGAAGTTTCATGGTGTTTTCTGCCAACAACATATTGGGCTCTTTTTCTACGTACTTAAAAATATCAATGTTTTATCCTAGAAAAATGTGACTTGTCGTACGCGGGTTTATGTTTTATCCAAGAAAAATGTCGTTAGCAGTACGCGTGTTTGACACTTAAATAGCATTTAAAAGTCATTGAATGAAGATGGCTAACGAGTAGATATAACGTTCAAAATCGCTTAAGACTTTCATATTTCACGTCACTGAAAGGTGAAAATTATCCATTGAAAGTACACGGAACCAAATATTCCCGATCTAAATCTTCTTGCTACCGAGGAAGATTTGCATAAAAAATCTTCGGTAGGAGAAAGAAAAAAAAGGTGGGATTGAGAAGTAGTAAAGGAAGTTGTTGGTCATGCATGAAGCGGCTGACTTGATGCATCAATCGATTAGAAATCCATTCTCGTGGATTCGTATACTACTGGTCCAATTCAAATAAAAAAGCAAGCCGAGAAAATAAGAAATTGAAGATAAACTGATATTAAAACAAATGTGTGGAAAATGCTTATAAACCGTTTAGATTATAAATAGGTAAAAATGAAGAATGGAAGGATAAGTGTGTAATAAATGCGGATATCTTGAAATTTGTAGATAAAAATGGAGTCATATTTTTATAAACATCTTCCAGATTGTGATAGGGGGATGTACATCACCAACTCTTCAGGCTTATGCAGTTCGGAGAGGGATTAGAGGCAAGAAAGGGTGGCAGTCTTTTTCTTCATTGATGTAAAATTAACATAAAATTGTTGGTGAAAATGCTTGACCATTTGCTGACTTTCATAATTCAGTGATGGTTAATATGTATGCACATTTTTCTATTGAAGTTCATAGGAATAACGTTTCCTTATGATTTGCATCTTCCGAACTTCATTGCACATTTGTGATTTTTAGTATGACCATATATTCCCGACTATACCTTTGCATCGACCATATAGTCCCTACTATACATTTGCATCCTCTTCTAAAGATTGATTATCTTCCGTTCATTTGTGTTGAGACTATCATTTGATATTCTGGTTTTTCGTGAAATTTTTAGGAACTCAAGTTCGTCTTTCTTTTTGTAGATAATTACAAGAGAAAAGGATGAAGTCCTCACTTATTTCACTTTGTTAGGTACTCTTTACACAAACATTTAACACGATGAGATGTTTACACCTGACAGATTATAAACTCAAAACTTGTACGAGTACAATCGAACTAAGATCAGACATAACCACGTATCCCTTGAGCATAGAAATAGCCCTTTGTGCATATTGTGGGTGAATTGGAGTAAGTAGAAATACGACATTTAAGGAGAGAAGAATGTGCAATTAACGAATAGGGAAGCGATGAAAAATGTTATTGAGGGTGCGGATGGGGGTGTTGAGTAAAGTGGATGAAGAACAAGAAAAACTGGCAACAAGAATTTCGTCAAAATGGAAGGTTTGCACACGATTATGAGTCAATCCTCAAACTATATTTGCCGTCATCAGGATAAGTGCTTGAATGCTTCAATGACAAATAATTTATAAGAGTAAACAAACCTTAATCTAAATTTGAATCAAGCAAACAAAACTTAAAAAAAAAAAGAACTTTGAAAAACAATATATGAAACTAGGTTTAATATTTAATTGTGGACATTGGTGAATGAATTTGATGTTTGTGATATGTGAAATCATTAAAACTACTCACCATGCACGAAAAAGGTGCAAAAATCAAGCTAAAATGGCGTGAAACCCTTCAAAATGACACCAGAATTCAAAATCCCAACGAGTAAATTTTTGTACCGGGCAGCCTCCACTACTAAATCGGGCACCTGCCCAATTCAACAAAATGGCCACGGTAATTGCAACACAAGGCCGGGCAGCTGCCCAGGCCATTTTTGGACCTTCACCGTTTTTTATTCTCGTTTTGTTACCATTTCCATCACACTTCCACAATCACTCACTGTTAATATGAACAATATCCAACTGGGGTGCCCTGTATTATTTCTTCTTTTTCATAATTTATAATTTTCTATACACTGTATATGACTGGTGATCACAATGTTCTAAAAGTTGCATCTCATTTGTAATAGAGCACCAACCACTACTGCATCCGTAGCTTGTCTTGATTATTGATTATAATTTACCAGTTAAGGAATTCTATCTATCGTGTGATCAAGTTTGAACAATCTTCATCATGTGATTATAGTTATTTACAAGCTCGCCTTGCTTATTTGCAGGAGATACAAGAAACCCTCCTCCCTCCATCTGTCTCTATCTATCCGAAGAAGATAGTAAAATTGTCCAAAAGAACTTTGATACAAATGGAGGAGTACAGCAACAGGACAACATTAGCAATGACTTTTTCTCCTTCACAAGTTTCAACAACATCAAGAAGGAGAATAGTGTCAAGAATTGTGTTATGCTGAATGGCAAAATTTTGGGGGTTTTTTTTTTTTTTTTCCACATGGCTATACGATTGGTTACTGTTAACACCTCATCCATATTTATCTATTTATTGGTCCAGGGAGATGCTTTCTAGCATTTCACTTGATGTGATTGTTGAGTTTTGGGAACTTAAACCTAAATATGTGAATCAAGCTCCTCACGAGGCAGATTATCGACGTGGATTGCAAATCGGGCCCCACGTGATGATCATGAACCATTAAAATAAGAATAATGTTATTTGAAATCGCTCACTATTATAGTAGTGATTTTATGCATACATGACATACACGTGACAATGACGACTGCAAATAACATTACTTCTAAAATAAAATAGGAGACAATACTCTCTATTCTTTAATTTTTAATTGGAAGTCGTTTTTGATGAGCGGAGGGAAACCTCTCCCTGACATTGGTGAAGATCTATAGACTATAAATAAGAAGGCTTGGCTAAGGACAACCTTGCCAAGTTTGATTCAGTCCAAACTCTTCATTCTCTCTCAGATTTGAGTACGAAGGTTTATTCATTATTTGAGAGTCAAATATTGAATAAATACATTAACTCAACCAACACTCAAGACCCGTTTGACATGACTTATACTTTTGCTTCTAGTAGAAAAGCTTATAGAGAACATTACTCAAGATCAGTTTTTTCTAAACGGTCTTCCAGAAAATTATCTATACATGCTAAAAAACAATTTCATAGTTTTAAAAGTAACTTCGATTTTTCAAACGGACCCTCAATCTCGTTTATAGATGATGAGATGGCCTGTGTTGGGCGTGGGCGACCAATCCCAGTCTTACACCCCTAGTAGAATTTCTTTCGTCATACACCATAGTACAGGTTCTTGATGCTTTTCTCCTTCCCCTTTACATTTGCTAATCATATGTACCAAACCTTAACTACAACATTGCACCTCAAACAAACAATTGATTGTCACCAACAGCTTGCAAGGAGAGAAACTCATCTCAGGCAACTACTCGAATAATTATATTAAAAACAAGTCCAATTGAAACCTTTTTACATACTTTATAATCTTAAAATTTTCCCGTTATTTTAAAATTATAGGCAAAACAAATGCAAACGCTATGATATAATCTATTGTATCAAAATGACAAGGTTTCTTCAATTTTGGCAGAAGGATCCTGTTTGTAAAACATTTTTATTTTGGCAGTTCCATATCTTGTCGACAACCCCTGTGCAAGTTACTAATATCAGCCTTAGCAGGTGAGGTGTCTTCTGGTCTTTCAGCTGTTCGGCCGAAGTATGCTAAAAACTCTTTGTTTCCATCAGCTCCCTTCAATGGAGAATCAATCCAACCTTTGCACTGAAATCCAAAATCTTGTACACCGTTTATGATCTTCTCAAGAACCTGTAATCACAAATGCATGAGAATTATTTTTATATTTTTTCCTGGCAAAGATGATGACTATAGTTATCTGATTTTCAGCAGCTCCTCTGTTTCTTTTCCAAGAATTTCCAAGTTGTTAGATTAAGATTTTAACTGTCTTCTTTACTCTAAATACACCATTAAATCTAACTAGCAATGAAACGGGCTGCACTGTCGAATTACAAATCCTCGATGTTATTTGCAGCCAGTCGAAAAGCCTAGAGCACTAAATGGACAGCACAGGGAAATAAACAGTCTGTTTTTAAAAGCAATATTTCTGTTTTTAAAAGCAATATTTGGAATATGTTGTTTACACCAGCATACAATTTAGAGTGGGGGGGGGGGGGGGGGGAGTTGGAGGGTAAGCAGTAAGAAGTCGAGCAAGCATTACTTCCTGATGAACCAACGGATCTCTCACAATCCCACCACGTCCCACCTGAAACGGAATGGAAATTCAGAATTTCTTATATATAAAATGACAATAGCAGATGGACCATGTAAAGGGACAACTATAACTTTCCAATTAATTATGCCTTGGACTAGAAATGCTACAAAGTTCTTCATTAACTATTGACAAAGCAATACAGGTTTAACAATCATATGGATTCTATAACAATCATAAGGGACCAGGACCAAGAGAAGCTTAAAGCAAATAAAGAACAAGAAAACTTGCATACTTGGCCTCTGCGTGCCTCAAATTGAGGTTTAATCAAAGTAACTAATGTAGCTTCTTCCTTCATCATGCTAACTACAGCAGGCATAACCTGCAAATTTGTGATCAAAAGTAACAAAGTGAAAATAAGCAACATACTAGATTCACAAGATTGTAATTAGATTGCTAGTTTGCCTAATAATATAGCAAAAACAAAAGATGACTCCTTTTCCAGACTACAATCATTTAATGTAGGAATGATGTGATGAAGTAAAAAATACAGCGAGCAGAAATATGTCTTCAAGAAAGCTTACCATTAGTATGGAAATAAAAGAAAGGTCCAAAGTAACCAGATCAACCTTTTGCGGGAGTTGAGAAAGATATCTTAAGTTTGTTCTTTCAATAACACATACACGATTATCATGACGGATTTTGTCTGCTACCTACAGAGAAAACAATAAAGTAATTTTTTGGATTAGTTATAACCATAAACGCAACCACCCTTAATAGTGCAGAAATAGTGATATGATTCCCGTATCTTAATATATTGACACCTAAATAAGTTGATGTTTTTGAATTGTCTTTTTATGTAGTTTTAGTCTGATGTATTTGTATGCTGGCTTGCCTAAGAAAATCATATTCAGCAGTAAAAATTGCTAACTATTGATGAATGCTAAATCATTGTCAAATAACAAACTGGAAAGCTCCTATTCACTTCATTCTGTGTAATTAATGGAAAAAAAAAATAATAATAATAATAATAAAAAATTCAGAACAGCAGCTTGACCACAAGAATTTGTTTTCGAAGTCCTACCTGTCCGTACCCTACATCAACACCATAAACAAATGACGCACCAAACTGAAGCAAGCAATCCGTAAATCCTCCAGTAGACAGACCTGAATCCAAAGCAACCTTTTCTGATACATCAATCTCCAGTTGTTCTATGGCAGCCTCTAACTTGTGTCCTGCTCTGCAGTATAAATTGGTACCAAGAGTAAAAAAAGTTGCAATGGCTAATACAGATACAAATATCAGGTACAAAGATTCAACCAAACGTCGTTTTGAGGAAGTAATCACCTACATACATATTTGGGAACTTCAGCCCTGATCTCCAAAACTGCTTTGTCAGAGATGGGAGTTCCACATTTGCTTACCACTTTTCCGTCAACTAATACTTTACCTGAGCATGAATACAAGAAGGCCATAAGAAGAAGGGACAGAGCAAGTGAGCTATAATCAGCTTCTGTCGTCAGATATGTTAATATCCACAGTAAGGTGAAAACAAAAGGATAAATCTACAAGTCCTAAACCTCGCAAGTGTGAGAAGACAGACATTATCATCTGCAGACGAAACTTGGGAGGGCTGATATTTAAACAAAAGTTCAAGAACGTATGAATAGACAATTGAACATAGAACAGACACCCATCTATTTACCAAAAAAGAGATACACATTATCTTAAAGATACTCTACCGCAGTAATTGATATGCTTATCCGAAAAAGTTAACCTAAGTATTGGTAATATTAGTCTTCATTTTCAGAAAAACAGTTTCTAAAAAGGAAAGCCATTCTCAAAGCCTAATGTTGATTTACTTGTTAATGGGTCTCTGGCTCAGGCATGAAATCAAGCAAGCATAAAATTAGTGAGTGAGGGAGATTGAGGTGTGAATTTGAGTCAAAGAAGTACTTGAGAATATCCATGTCCAATCATAGATGAACATTTGTTGATCTATTGAAATTCAAAATATTAAAAGGCAGAATATACTTAAAATTATAACTTCAGAAGTTAGAATTACATTATGCAGTATATAAAATGATAATATGATGTTCACCCTTCCATTTACCCTTTAAAATGCAGGACATTTCAAGAAGGTAAAATTATTTTTCTAGTTTAATAATGAAAAGCAAGAGTTTTTACAATAACCATTGACAATCCACTCATAAAATATTTAAGCTCTCCATGTGAAAAATGAATCAAGGAACAAATCTTGATGCACTATAGATTGACCATTGAAAAATAAAGATCACTATGACCTACCTTGCAAGATCCACGACTGTATGAATGTTCGACTATATTGCTGAAATTTTTCTAGGCATAGTTCATCCAATCTTCTTTTCCTGAAAAACCCATATAGATAACAAGATACTATCATGGTAACAATAAAAGCAATAAGCTATACAGCAATAGAGAATAATTACTTTTTCTGCACCCGAACCATTTCTGATTTTGTTGCAGCAAAACTTCTGAGAGGAATATGCACATGGGCCTTGTTCCATCTCACTGATTAATTGTAGCAAAATTAATCCACAAAAAATTTCACGGGCATAAATGTATACGAACGTGCTGCTAATGAAACTCAATCCACAACAAATTCACGCCCTATCTATGAGTCCTTGAATTTCACTAGGCTCGGATGTACAAAGCTAAAACTTCAAGCCAACATAAGCAAATTTTTTGTTGCAGCAGTTGAAACTGTAGAAATTCATGTTTCAAGTAACACTTTGAATGCAGATACACTGCAGCATTATTATTTCGAAAAAAAAAACCAAATATATAAACACAAAAAAAAAAAAAAAACCCAACTTTCGGTGGCAATCGAACACACCCAATTTCACTAACACTTTCAAATTTCTTAATTAACGTACGTCAAAAACTAAAGTTATAATATGCAGATAGCAGAAAAAGGAAAAAAAAAAAAGAAGAAAAAGAAGTACCTGATAACAAGGAAGTGTGCGGGCGTCTGGATGAGAAGAGGAGGAAGCCATTTCTATTGCCAGAAATCAAAGCAGCACAAAAGCGTGAAATGGGTAATTTCAAAATATGCTGCACTACCATCTTCGCCTCTGTTTCGGGGTTATGAACAAAACGCCCAAAAGCCTCAAAGAGGATTGTGCTCAACAGTCGCAGTCGAGCGTGCGAGCTAACAAGACGGCCAGAGAAAGGAATGGAGCCTGTTTGGCTACCCGGTTGCAATAAGGACCTTCTAAGGAAAAAAAATGTTTTTTGACTTATATGATTCAAGAATCAACATTCTATTTTTTTTTTTCAAAAAATATGTATAAAACCTAATGATTTTTTAAATAATGGAAACTCTTAAGTCGAATTTCGTAAACCACTTTTTATTCATTTATTTATTAGAATTATTAAGTATTGTTAACTTATCTACTATCTTTTTTTCCGATTTATAATTTAAATCTCTTATAAACAACTCCCAACTATCATCTTTAATTTTAATTTGCTATAATCTTACTATGATTAATTTTCATCTTTTTTTTTCCTAGTTTCAAAGTAATTTCTCAATATAGACTTTTATTTATTTTTCTACCAAACTTTTTTTTTTCTTTTCTTTTTATCTCCACATTAACATTAACATTCACGAAATGAAATTGATGATGAAAAAAATAATTTATATACGATTAGGATATGTTTTAAATCTGTATTGCACATGAGGGTACGATGAAGATAAATTTAGCACATGTTTGGGAGCCATTTTGGCCAAATGTAAATATATTTTTTGACCGTTTCGAGTAGATGGGACCCACAAATGTTGCACATGCTGCGAATTATCGAAATTGTAATTTTTCAAAGAAGAATGTTTTTTTTCTTGTAGGGGCACATTAATAATTTGTTTGTAATTTAGTCAAAATATGCCGCTCCTTTGACAAATCCAATATATCCGCTAGAGTTTTTCTTAAAATGTAATAAAAAATGGCTTCCAAACTTGGGCTTAATATCATAGAAACTTACTCGACTCAATTGGTACTATTGTGAAAAATGAAAATCAATCTGATTATTGCCTACAGCTACAATTTTCGGGTCATGCTACTCAGCCGGATCAAAGACAAGATAGAATACAGGGTTTTGAAATTGCTGATGTGACACAAAGAAATTGGGTTATAAAATACTATTTTGCCTTTACTTTCTATATTTGCAAAAATATCATGTATTTTTCTAATTTTTTCAATATTTTCTTTTCTTCGTGGTTCATTAATCAGGACCACTCTTTATATGATATCTCTTTAACCTTTCAATTTTTTCTAAATATTCTCTTTATTTTGTTAATTTTCCAAAAGCTCTAGGTTGGTCTTTTTTAGTTATATATCCAAAAACAATTCATTGTGAGGCTTCTTCTTCTTTATCTTCATATTCAGTTATGATATTTTCAATCTTTTTTATTTCTTTAGAAGTTTCTACAGGGATCAAATCCTATATTATGTTTACAAATATAATCTATATCAAATATATTTCTTTAAGTTTTTCTTGGCCAACATGAAGTATATTTTTAGATTTTTTAACTATACTTAGTAAAAATGAAGTATCTTTTTCATCTAAATATAATTTAAGACAATGATCATTGGATGTGGATGCTTGTGAAGTGTTCATAAATAATAATTAAATCATAAACATGTAAAAACATGTAAATAACTTACAGTAATCAATGGAAATAACTAGGCTTTCCCTCCAGCATGTTCTTATAGTTGCTTTAGCANAAATCATTTGGGTCCACAACTGCTTCCGCAAAAGGCTTTTCAATTAAGGTTGCATGTCTCACTCTAGAGAACTAGTCGTGTTATCACAGATGTTATCTCACAGTATCCAGAGTCTCTGTTTTCACCTCTATTCAAATTTTTTTTCGAATCAAGTTCTTACTTAGAACAAAATTTTAAAAGATAAATTCACACACAACGTACTACAATTTTTGTTAGAAAACTGCAATTTTCCCCTTAAACATTCATCAAAATGGGTACTTTGGCATGACTAACATCCATTAAAAAACAAATGTTTTGAAAATATTTTAAAATCTCTATTTGCACTGCCGAGGAATCATGAGAAACTTAACGAAATCCTTTTATGAAAACTTTGTTGAACATTACAAATTTCATCTTTATATTCATGAATTGAAATAGTACATGCTTACAAACTATATTTACATACCTTTGGTACTCACCTTATGAAGTTTAAAACTCCATAAGTGATTACCTTATTACAAGCTTTCTCTCTTCAGACTTCTTAACTATATTTCTGAATACAAGTGGTGTATACAGATAACGAAAGATATTTTATATGAGATATGTCAAGAGATGATTCTAGTTGATCTGAGATGATAGATCTGCCTTTCCTTTCATTGAACCTCCCCTTTTATAGAGGCCTTCTGGTGATAAAGAATCTTATCTTCACATGTGTCTTTCATTATCTCTTTTTCCACTATCTTTTGTCTCTCACCATCTTTTGTTGGATAGTGTTGGATGGCCTTATCTTTTGAGCTGATCCGTGACATATAACCACTTCATGGTGAAGGGTCATAATAAGAGTGACTACTTTGTATTATCTTCCGTCTTCTAG
>CAIGRP010011202.1:0-13769 GCA_903798385.1 Fraxinus cuspidata
CTATTGTTCGTTCGTTTATCATTCCAACTTCCTTGCATACCCGATCAAGAACCGTTAAAAAGTCTCTGACGACCATGAAGATTCGGAAAGGATGAGCCTCTTCCATGGCTGAGTTTCCATGGAAGTATTCGGTAATTTCCTTCACTAGAGACAGAGCAACACTTTCTTGGGCTTGAATCTTTATAATCTCTTCATCGGCTTTTTTCATGGAACTGTTCATAGACTCCGAAAATCTACGGCTGCTACCTTCCTGCAAAGGTATTGCTTCATTTAGTCTTACAATTTCTGCAATGTTGCCAATTCCTTTTGAAAGCTTGGACACATCACTACTAAGCACTTCAGCATCCATGGCAGCAGCTTTCTTTACATTTGAGAGCTCTGAGCTGAGACTTGACACGACTTGAAGGCCAAGCTTCCTGCATTTGGCATCATCGTTTGCAGATGACTTGTCGTTGTTGTTCCCAGTAGAAAGACGGGCACCTTCACTTCTTATTATCTCCTGAACAACAAAATGCAGAAGTGTGGTTTTCCCATCGGCTCCTTTGACATCTACAAGTTTGAGGAGTGTGTCTAGCTTAAAGGCATGTGCAGCACCCCGATTTGTTCCAACATTCATGCGATTTCCGGTCTTCAAAACTGCTTCTAGAAGTTTTAGGAACATCCTGCTTGTCCTCAATTCTTCACAAGCTGTCTGTAAAATCAGAAAATTCTTAATGATCATAACCAATAAAGTAAGCAATCCAACCACGCATTAACTAAAAGTAAGCAACAGAAAAGCTTTTATCCTGCAATAACAGCAAAACTCATGTTCTATCTCAATTTTCTTTCCTGTATTAGTGAAGAAGCAAGCCGAATAAGGGGCAAAAACACTCAAAACTAACACAGGGATCAAGGAGATACGATTTAGATCTTAAGTGAACAAGTATCTAGCTTCATGAAATATCATATATAATTTGCTAACAGAACAGATTGCTTTAAATCTGCTGGAAACAACAATCATGACAATGGTTTGCTTCAGTCAATTAATCTCAAAGAAAGTTTTTCAAGTGCTAAGAACCAATTTCTGCCGAAGATGTTTTTTCATTAATTCTCCCCGTGATGCAGATTATAATATAACCTACCTTTAGCTATTTCTTTGATACCAAACAATCAAATGAAAACATAATTTCTTTTATAGCAATGAAGCTTCTTCAGCCAGTTACAAAGCACACATGAAGCTGATGAGGGGTATGAAAAGATACCTCCAGAGTTTCAAATGACTTTTTGAGGTATTCAACCTCTGATTCGAAATTGGATATGTATAGCATTGCGTCTAGTCTTTTGAATGCATGAGGTACATCAAGAACCGCCTTCAAAAATCTCTCGGCAGCCCCAATCTTGCTTGGAGAATCATCTTTGTATTCTTTTAGCTTACGTTCTTCTTCCTTGGTTGGAGCCATCTTCAACAAACTCTCTAGAAGTTCAGTACCAAGAGTATCTGCATTACCTGTGTTCAAGTGCAAATTTTTTATTTCTATAAGTACAGTCTACAATAGACATCCTCAGCACAAATAAAAAAGAACCAGTCTAGCATGAGGACTGGACAGTTATTCCAAAGAGTTGCACAGCACCATAAATGTAGAGACTCAAGGGGTTAAGAAGATTTTTGTAAGACACTTTATGTTAAAGCAGTCAAGTATACTGAATTAGGACGGAACTCGTGTAAAATTTAAGCAAGGTCTGAGGTTCCCCTGAATCCGTAAGGAGGAGAAGAGTAAGCTACGCATTTTGAAATTTACGACAAAGCTTTTTAAGTACTGAAATGTGTGTCCCAAGTCATTATCAAGATCAAGAAACAGAACCATGAGAATAATTGGATCGGCAGACCATAAGATTCAACAATTTTTCAACATGGCAATCCCGAAATAGAGAGGAAGAGAAACAAAAGAAAAATATCCCATTATTATAATGTTGCATTCAAAGGTCTGAATCCACATAAAAAATTATTTCATTGTTCCAGGTGAAGCCAAAAAACTCAAATCAACATATTTATGTAACCATTAATGACAAACATGTTATGCCATGGAAAATCATGATAATTGATAAAAGATCAGCTCATAACAAGAAACACTTCATGTGATCTATCTTTGAAGAACAGAGATGAAAACGATTAGACTAATATTATTGGGATACCTTCTAAAAGGGCTTCACAAACTTCATCTACAGTGACATTGAGTGCCCTCAACAGAATGGCAATATTTTGAGATTTCTTTGGATCAAGTACCCGATTACCATTGTCTTGGTTAGGCGAGGGAAGAACTGGCCGCTTAGCCATTTCCTTCAGATTTGGATTTGGGGTATTCACAACGAACAATGTCTCGATCATCTCCTCATTCAATCTGCAAATAGTTCCAGCACAACACAATTATATCGACAAGATTCAATTGACAAATAAGCAGAAAAATTATACACGAAAAGTTGAGAATTATACTTAAATGAGCTGGATTTAAGTTGATCCCACACCATTTCACGATCAGAGCTCGCTCTTACTTTATCCCAATGCAGTGGCTTCAATTTTGGCTTAGGCGTAGTATCCTCACTTTTCTCCATGGACTCATTGGAAAATTGCTTTTCATTTGAAACAGTTTCTGAATTACTAGAAGGCAACTCGATTGGAGAAATCAATGGAGAAGTGTCGATCCCTATTGGTCTGAAAGGCGTTATGAAAACAGGTGGCCCCAACACCTGCTTTTTAGCAGGCGGAGTTGGAGTCCTTGGACTCTCCCAGAGTTTACTGGGTGGTGGTGGTGGAGCCTGTGGTGGAACAGAAACAGGTGCAGGAGGTGGCTTTGGAACAGAGAGATGCACTGCAGCAGCAGGAGGCGGAGGCGGAGGTGGTATAACAGTCACATTTTGCTGGACAGGGCTACTGATTCTTACTGGAGACTGCACAATCTGATCCGAAGCATTTGAAATCCTGGGCGAAGATTCTACACTTCTCCTCGAATATATCTCCGGCGACGATGAACTCGGCGGCGAAGGTGACGCAGATTCCCTAAGCACCAAGCCACTAGGAGCAGGCTCTGACGCCATTGTCGTTTGCATCAGCGCTGGAGCCATCTCAATCTCGATCAAGTCCGGCGACTTGAGCATCGAATTTCTCGGGCTCAAACTAATCGCCGGAGAAACGCTCAACGACACGGATCTCACCGGAGATGCGGACCCGGAACCAGTTACCGATGAAGAGTAAGTGGACGAAGAATTCGAAGTAGACCCGTTAAAATTCCCCACCTCTACAGCTGCAAAAGCCCTCCTGGAAGCGGATCCAGTACCAATAGAGCTTTCCCTGCCATTTAACGATCCTTTGGGAGAGTAAAACTCCTCATCTTCCTCATCTTTACTAGAAGCCGCATCCGTGTTTCTGTAATTATGCAGGAAACTGTGCGTTTTCAACGGTGGCAACGGGTGTAGCTCCGGCGAGGCCAACTTTCGCGAATTTGAAGCGTTACTATCACTGGTTCTGCTTCCATTGTAAACATTGCGCGAATCAATTACACTTCCACCATGTGAATTAACCAAAGTACCCAGGTAGAGAAACTCTGAACTAGATTGCGATGGCCTCTGGAGCTTCGGGATATGGTTGTTATTCGGCGCATTATTAAATCGAGCACTGCTGTAATTATCAGATCGTTGGCTTTTCGATTCATTAGAAGATTGATTTCTTCGCCTGCGGAAGTGGAGGAACACAACAAGAGAAACAATGGCGACGGCGGCAAGTACGGCAGCGACGGCCGCAACTGTGAGCTTAGATGAAGCGGATTTTGACTTTGAAGGCTGTGGAAGATTGAGTGACGAGATATTCGCCGGAAACGAAGCAAAAGAAGACGGTGAAGGCGGCGACGGCGGCGATGGATAGGATGGAAAAAATGGAGTGTTGTTGGGAGTAGTAGCAGTTGAAAAAGGGTATTTAGGAGTGGTGGGGGGTGAGGGCACAGGGGGTTGTGATGGAGGTGTGGAATCTTGCGGTTGAAAGGGTTGATGGAGAATGCGGCGGTTGTGGGTGGTGCCAGGGCCGGTGGAGTATATGGGGCGGAGGGCGCAGGACAAGAAGAGGAGGAACAAGAAGAAGGTGGGCATATTTGTTTTTTTTGGCATACAGAGAGAGAGAGGAGTAAATGTAGCTTAGCTGTGTGTGAAATGAATTGGGTTTGTTGTGGGGACTGTTGTGTTCTCACTTCTCACAATACACCTTTACTCTGTGAAAAATGAGTGATGACTGTGAGAAAGGTAGACACAGTAGAGAGAGAGAGTGTGTGTGTGAGAGAGAGGGAGAGAGATGTGGAGAAGACTAGTGTTTGCATGAACGGATACAGCTAAGATAGTGACGATATTTGATTCTCTTAATGACGTGTTTGGCTGCATGGTGAAATCAACATTGGAACGGTCAATAAAAGAGGTAAATTAGGTTTGGATCCTCATCTTTTACATAGTGTGATTATAAGTCCTCAACTTTTAAAAGTGAGGTTTTAGGTTCCCAATTTTTTAAAAATGTGTGAATTTAGGTTCTCAGGTGACGAAAAATTATTAATTTCAATGCGAATGAGAATTTAGTCGTGTGATACAAGTGACCTGATGATTTGGTTATCTAATTGCGATCATGTGAGATTTGTGTGCAATTTTAACATTATAACATCTTTTGATATTTTTAAAGCATGTTGCACATGTTCAGTATTGGCTCGCGTTCGATAATTGCTAGAGTACGAGACGTGACGATCGTGTGTCGCATCGTGTACATGTTGTGCCCTTTGGACAACAACGTGCAATAACCAATGTTTTGAAACTCGAGTAAAATTGGCCGATTTGATTAAAAAAAAGGTCAAAAATTGATATTTTATACCTTAAACATTTATATGTCATTTGAAAAAGTCAAAGCACCAGTTAGTTCAATTAGAATTATTTTTCAACTTTTACTAATATATATCAGTTTTACTTTTTATGGCCGTATATTTATTACGAGTTGATAACTGATCCACTTTTCAAAATATTGGTAATAATATAATAACTACAATGTGATGTTGCTTGTAATGCAATTCGATCCTTTACCAATACAAACTAGTAGTCAATGTGTGACTACGATGGCATGATGTTACATTGATCGAATATTAGGCAAAGCACCATAAGAAACAAATTAAAATTTTATTTATTATTAGTCTAGTTTATAAGGGAACTATATTATCTTATTCGCAACTTTTATCAATTTTTCAATTATACATTTTATCTATTTTTATCAGAATTTATTAAAATTTTTATTAAAAAATTTGTCAAATGGTCGACACTTTTTAATAATGGACCGATCAGGAGAGAGAAACGAAAGTGGGCAAAATGCTTAGGATTCTTTAGTATATACACGATAAGGAAAATTGAACTCTTGGATCCCAATTTATTGTTAGAGTAATAAGTTTGTCCTCAATGTTTAAAAAGGAGAAAAGTGATCATCACCCTTCTATTATAATTACACTATCAGTGTTCAATGATATAATTCATCCAAATTATCATGTAACTCTAACATGTCGAACTTTATGAAGCTATATTTTGTTTCCTAACTTGGGGTAGTGTTAAAAAGTTTGAATTTTCGTACGTTTACATCTGATTCACATAATAATTTGTAAGAAATATAGATAATTCTATTACTGGATATTGAGTGTCAAATTGTAATGGAACATTGAAGATTTGGAGACCAATTGGCAAGTTAGATAATCGGTTACAATTTTAAACGATTGAGTATTTAGGTTATCGATTTGATCACCACCTCATTAAGTTGTAGATCGAACATCTTTTTATCTATAGTGAAAAAGAGAGTGGAAATTAATGGTAGCTAACGTTTTTCTCTTTAGACATGGACTATTTTGAAATATTCCTCATCGAAAGAAATAAGGATTCCTTTTTCCTTATAACTAACAAAAGTTTATAGCAAATTTTGATTTTACTTTTAAGAGTATAATTTTTGAATATGAAAAATTTGCTTTGTCGATTTTGTCCTCGACAGTGAAAGTTGCAACGGTCGGTAGCCACTGTCCCCTCTAATATGTAATAATCTAGTACAGCGCAGTATAAGCTCATTAATAGTATGTGCCTAAATTATATGGTGATTATATGGTCAAATTATTAATTTTTTTGTCCCCTCTAATGATGTTTCCTCTTTGTTCTTACTTCAAGACCGACTTGGTAGGAATTAAATTATTAATATTAATCTAAATTAAAGTCAACAATTAACTTTAATCATATATTTTACGAGATTCACGACTTTTCAACAATATATTTCGTGACAACTTATATAATTGTGGCTGATGGAGAAAGTAAGGTTACCATTTGTTTAGCTTAGTTGTTATTAGTTGTGCTTTGTTGCTTATCAATAGAAAAATACCCTAAATTCCGAAATATGTGGAGTGAACCTTGATTGGAAAGGTCACGCTAAGAAGCGTGGTCAATGTGTTGGAGGTATCTATTGATTGAACAAGGTCTCTAAATGCCTTCAAATGTCGAAGTGATGCCCTTGGGAGTATTAAACATAAATTTATGCACGAGCCTATACAAACAAATCAGGGTGAGGGGGTGCGGATAAGAAAATGCCAAACACTTCGCCCTCACTAAAATGAGTAACGACGAAATGATAAGATGAGTTACTTTCAAAGAAGGGTGGAAGTTTTATCGCTTTCCGCCTCTCCCATTTTCAGGTGATGCTTATGCGTTGGAACTTTTTGATAGCAGTCATGATCAAGAACTAATGAGCATCAACTCATTGGTAAGTTAAGAACTTCGAACCCAATTATCTCTGTGCCTTATTCTGATGGCACATCCCATGCGAGGAGTAACCAACAAAAAAGAGACATGGAAAGCTACATGAAGTGAGATTGACTTATATTTGACCTTGCTAAAACTTGCTTCACGTTCAAGACAAATTGATTCGTTTTATAACTTGACCTCCGTTGAACTAAAACATAAAATTTTAATGTAGACATTATGAATTAACTACTTTTCACTTGATATCGGGTGGCACATTGGCAGTGGATAGCGATATTCACACCACAATTTTTAATAACTAGACTGCATTTTTAATTGTATGAAATGTTCATAACTTTACATATAATCACATTTATATCTCTCTCTTTTTTATTGTATTCTTATTTTCAAATTAATATAAATTGTTACTAAATCCCTTATCACGATTTATCTCCAAAATTTCTTGAAGATAGAGTAAAAGGATTCATTTGCCGATTGTATTTTTAAATAAGCAAAACAAATGATAATAATGTAAAAATACGATAAAATATTTTTAAAACATGATTAAAGATAAGTTTTTTTTTTTGTCAATGAAATGTATAAAAAATAAGAATGTGATGAATAAAAAGGTTAAGGATATAAGTACGATAATAAATAAAAGTTAATAATATTTAATGTAATTAAGCCCTTGATGATCATTTTTTTTGGAAAAATATTTTTTTGAATCAATTAAGCTATTTGTGCAATCATGGTTGACATTTGTGTTGTCAAAATTCAGGTCGTTAATTATAAAAAAATAGATTTTAGCGATTTTTAAAATAAATGAATGCGATGTTGTCAAGTGTAAAGTTGTCAATCAAGGTGGTACAAGTAACATGATTCGTTTTGAATAGTTAATTTTTGGAGGATATATAGTTAAAAAATATGAATTTTTTTTCTGAATTACATATAAAATATTTTATTGTGTAAATGTACGATTAAAAACGCGGGAAAAAATTTAAAGAATGGAAGGCCAGCAGAGGTTAAAATATATTATATTTATTTAAAAAATAATTAAATAAATAAAATGGGGGTGGGAATATAACCTCCCACATTTAATTTAGGAGTGACCAGTGGGCAGCACCGACACATCCAGACGAATTTTAATTATTAAATTTTTACACTTTGCACGCCAAGTATCAATTAATTAATTAATTAATTGATTAATTATTGTATTTGTGTAATGAATAAAAAATAATAATTGGGCAATTAACAATTGACAACCATTGAATTGTGTGACATGTACCACGTATTTATGTTCCTGACTAACTCATTTTGGAAACGGGGCCATTCGCAGAGGTTTCCAGACAACCTTTCTCCTGTCTTTTCTGTGCTCTCCGACTCTGAATCTTCCTCTACGGAATTATTGTTAATTAATCGTGTCTCACTTTACTATATTATCATAGTAATCTTCTTATATTTGATTTTGGGAAAATTGCAGTCGCGATATCAAACATTTCGATTTTAAGCAGAATATGCTTAAACTTACATTTTATTGCACTCACGGTATCAAATCTTTCAAAACTCACACCTAAAATCCAAATGGATATTTCTGCCAATTTAATCGTTAGTGGACTCAAGCAATTAATTTTGACCAATTTTAAAATAGCAATGGTAATATTTGAATTAGAATAAAACAAAAAAAATAAAGATGAAAAAGCCACGGTCAATCCCACCAAAAAATAAAATAATTATTGTTCACCATCTCCTTCACACCCCATCCCAAATTAACCCTACGACCACCATAGTTATCGCCACTGCGTCGTCTGCAGCCTCCACCACAAAATGCGCAATCTTATCATGAATTTCTTCATCCCAAATCACAAACCATTATCAAACCATTCAAGAAACCATTTTCTTCACATCAAGAAGTTTCGAGTCAATGTGAACTTACGGCCACTCCCACCCTCTCAGACCACCGCCGATCTACTCCTACACCAAAGGCACTCAATATGATGATGATTCAACAAAATAGGGCCAAAACATCAATGACTTTTTTGGGATTTCACGTCCAGACGCGTGCGAACATGAAATTTTATATCCAATCCAATTTATGGTTTTCCCATTGTTCAATCCACAAATTCACTTGCAGGAACTCATATTCATAAAACGGCAGTAGGTACACAATTAATTGATTCAATTGCTGTTCTATTGCCTCGTAATTCGATCCTCCAAGTAACGAGTAGGGTGATTCGGTCAATTATAATTGACGGCCAAAATGTTGTTCATCCGTCCAATGTGATCCACTTGTGGCCCAAGTGGACCTACGCTGGCTTTTTTATTTTAATTATAAGTTATCATTTTGCCCATTTAAAATTGATCAAAATCATTTTTTTAGTCAATTAACGATCAAACTAACAGAAATCATCAATTTGGACTCCAGGTGTGAGGTTTTTGAAATGTTTGGTACAGCGAATGCAACAAAATGAAGGTTTAGGCAAAATCTGTTTAAAACTGAAAAGTTTGGTACCGCGACTACAAATTTTTCTTGTTTTAATCGTATTTTAGGTTTGTTAAGTGTTAAACATAACCCTCGTAAAATTCTTCCTAACAATTTTAATCTTCAAAGATGAAACATCAAATTTTAATATGTTATCGAAGTTCATTTTATTCCAACGAACAATTCAATTAAGACTCAAATAAGTACATGAATTTAAAGATTAATCTGCTTAAATAAACCACATCTTGCGTGGACGTATTAGAAAATAAATGAGCTTGTCACGGATTTTTCCCTTGCTCTAAAACATAAGGCGGACCTGACTTCGAAGTCGTAACAATGCAATGCCATTCGTAGGCTCACAACCCCAGCGTGGAGAGTTCGATTCCTAGAAGGCACGAGTCTTGGAAGAGGGACTTTCTCAAAGGCGAGGCAATGATTGGAAGGCAGTGAGTAGAGCTCTCTTGAGGCCAGGAGTATAAGCAGTGTAGGAACCTGGGAGCCAACAAGGGCATAACCCGCGGTTTACCTCCTCGAGTCGCTGAGGGGCCGGTGGCTAGAGGTACATGATTTAGTCTACTAAGCTGGGATACCTGGATATCAAAACAAAACAAAACAAAAATGCAATGCCATTATGCCAAGCCTGTCATGTGCCAGGTTGGCTTTACTTTCACTGCACCATCCTATACATGTTAATACATATTAAGAGGGTGTTTAGTGGAGATTAAAATTAAATTTTTAGTAAATTTTGATATAAGTTTTTGAAATGTATGTGTTTAATATTGATTGTTTGACTTTGACTTGGATTAAAATCAAATTTTAATTCGGACCAAATATGGGTTAAATCACCTCATATAAAAATTAATAACACAATGAAACAGATGACTAATCAATATTTAAAGTATCATTTTCCTCTAGAATGATACCATCTAATATCAGTGATGTTAAGTAACATCATTCTTTTGCTTTTGCCTGGGTGGACGTAATGGCTCTTTGTGGTCGACAATTATGTTATTAGTAATAATAAAACAAGGTTAGTGCACATTAACTATATTTATTATAATCGATTTCAAATTATTATAGAATTTGAGTCTTCATTGGTGAATTACTAGAGATAATTCAACTATGATTATGCACCAAGGATCATCATTATCGAGGGCATCTATAGTAATTAAGAAAGACAGTGGGACAAGATTTTTGTACGAAGTAATTAAGATATTCATTAGTGCATGGGTTTCGTTTTTACTTTTTACCATGCAAATTTGTCATAATAATCAATTAAATTGAAAAACACAATTATGTTGGTCAAGATACATTAATTCCCTCCCTTTATAGCGATTCAAAATAATTTACTTGTCCCAGACACATTAAGTCTAGCTAATATATGTAAAGCTCTGTTCGATTTAGCTAAAAAATCAATAAAAATGTAAGTCAAAGTTAACAATTCTTTTACGTTATTTTTGACAAGCTACACTAACAATTAAAAAAACGTTAATATTTCATCTACTGTAAACCAAATATGTTGTGACGCATATTTGATCGTTGAATTTTATAAAATGTACAAATATTTGGAGAGGGGCAATAACATGACTGAGAAAAAATATAATAGCCTTTTTCATTACTTTTAATTAATTACATTCACAAAGTTTTTGAATTGATTTGATGAAAAAGAAAATAATTATTGAATTATTTTCATTATTTTTCGACTTTCTTCTACGATCATAATGGGAGGACTATATTTTGAATATGACTCGACCTATATCTTTGGTCAACAGAATTTTAACATCGATTTTTGGCAAAAGTCTTGCTTGATTTACAAAATTATTTTGAGAATGCAAAACTTGAGAAAAGGGATTAGAAATTCTCTTTTAAACGCTCTGATACTTAAATCAATACGTCTTGTCGTCGTTCGAACTTTTGATAGGATATTCGATGCCTTTTGAAAGGAGGAACCAAGTAAGTAAAACGGGAAAAAGGACTTGGAGAGAGTAAAGCAAAAGGTAAAGGGAGTAAAAGAGGAACGACTAAGAATCTATGCCCATAAAAAGATGAACCCGTTTACCCACCCAAATACTCAAAAGCCACAATTTTATACCGTTTATGCAAATCTGCTTACTCGAAAGAGGAAATATTAAAATGAATGGATATTTACTTGTAGGCCACGTTAAATGCGTGAATAAAAAAGGTAATTTGATTGACTATAAACACTACATAAACATTAGCCAAACATGGGGCAACAAGCATTGTTTGATACATTGACCCGAGTGGATTAAGAATAACACACGACATAATTAAACACGACTGGATAAAGAACGGTTAAGCCTATTAAACATAACTTTATACAATAGAAGATGAAGATATGGTGACTATATGCAAAAAACACACTCGAAGATAATGCAAGTAGCAGCAGCAGCAACTTAATACATTCCTCTCAAACTTTAAAAGATAACTTTTATCAAAACTTAAAATGCAAGTAGAATGCCAACATTGGACTTCATCAAGACTTCACATTACAGACAAATGATACTCAAATTCATTCCTTTCTTGTATTGATTTGATGTCGAAATGACTACTAGATTACATTTTTTCCTACAATAAAATTGAGCGAGTCATTTCTGCACCTCATCAATCATACATTCTTATAATACACGATCATTTCCTTCAGACGAGGATCCAGGGTGGGGGGGGGGGGGGGGGGGAACAAAATGAACAAACGTGATGTGAAACTTCTCAAGATATGTAAGAAGGAATTCATCCAGAAGATCCAGGGTGGGGGGGGGGGGGGGCGGAAACAAATTCAAGGAACAAATTAAAATTACAGATTCCATGTTGCAAGCTAACTAGGCTAGTTGTAAGACTTCAAACTAGATTTCTGAAAGGGGAGAAATAATCAAAATTAATTAAGTGACGAGATATCCAATGCATAACTGAAAACCGACAAAAGAGACTGAAATTTTCAATGTTACTTCCAAAATATGAGAGTCCTTGTTACGATACAATGAACTTCATATTGAGCACTTGTACCTTTGATTATATTTTACTCAGCAAGTGAATTCAGCTTCTTGGCAAACTTTAAGAAGTTCATCGAAAATTCTGCATGAAAGAAAATGCAAACATAGAACATAACCAGTGGCTTGCAAGGTGACCGATTTTTTACCTTTAATATCACCAATAGTAAGGGACGGAGGAAACAAAGAAGGTTGCAAAGTTCTGGCATTAACTACTGGCAAATACCGGACAGGTAACTACAAAAAGTAAAACTATAAAGCATACAAACAGAGCAGGACTTTACTTAGGCAATGCCGAGTAGCACTTCAACCACTGAAATAGCAGCTAATTATTACATTCTCAGTTTTACCAGTAAGTTGGTCTACCTTCAAAATATTGATATCTCAATTATATTTCCATCCCCAAACATTAAAGTTGGTCTTGCCTCCACAGCTTCACTTAAAATATACATAAGATAACTGGAACTAGCCCACGAGATTTCCAGATATGTTGTTCATGATGAAAGATCACAGAAATTGGAAACAGACAAAGAATAGAGAGGTTAGATATTAATGAGACGTGATTTGTACCCACAAGTCTGAAAATAGGAATTTAAAAAAATAAAAGGGTGCAAATGAGAACTCAAGGAAGACCAAATCACATGTAAATATAGCAAAACGGGTGCTACATTGAGTTTCAACACATCAATGGAGTAGCCACAAAACTTCCTATGGTTTCCGTCGAAAATTCAAGAAACAAATGGAGGAAAACAAATAAAACTTAAAAATGAATGGTAGAAATTGTTCAAGGAAACACGTAATCATGCACAGAAAGTAAACAAGATTGTAGTAGGTGCTCAAAATAAACCGTCTCTTAAAACGCTCTAAAATTAGGCAATAAATGAAAACAACAGCACATCTTATTGAAAGGATAATACCTATCTAAGAGGACCACCAAGCAAGAGGAGCCAATGTATTGTATCACATACAAAAGAAAGATAAAGAAGTGAAAGGTAAAAAAGAGAAATACGGCATATAATAATATGACACAGAACAGAGGGAAAACAGAGAATTGCCTTGTACTTCTCTTCAACTTCTTCAAATACTATCTAAAGTACAAGGAAAATTACAGATTCAAATACATCATAAAAAATTGTTCATGACAACACCACATAATCGAGCTTTCAACTCTTGAACTCAACACTCCTGTGATCATTCTCTACATAGAACTATTGTGTTTTCTTTATGTTTAACATGTGTATTGTAATTTTGGCAGAAGTGAGGGAACAGCTGGTGTTAAGAAATGTGGCCTACAATCCTCGTCAGATCAAGTAGGGGGAGGCAGTTTAAGTAGAGCACCATGGCTCATGGCACAGCTTCACCTGCAGGAGGAGGTTTTTGAAAGGTCAAGTTGCACTTCTGGCAAGATACCAGGTGCCAATCCACCAGCACTGAAGCAACCTTAGTTGCACAGTCTCCTGCCACATGTCGCTATTTGGTATGGCCCAAATGGACATGACTTCTACGATGCTCGGACTCAGGTACGG
>CAIGRP010011206.1:0-16082 GCA_903798385.1 Fraxinus cuspidata
AGAAGAACTTTCTAACCATACTAATCTTACTGCATGAAAATGAATGAGCACATGTCAGTAAATATTTAAAGTTTCTGTAATTTTATCTAGGGTTTCGTTTTTCTACAAATTT
This sequence comes from Fraxinus cuspidata, assembly GCA_903798385.1. Classification (NCBI taxonomy): domain Eukaryota; kingdom Viridiplantae; phylum Streptophyta; class Magnoliopsida; order Lamiales; family Oleaceae; genus Fraxinus; species Fraxinus cuspidata. The sequence continues at coordinate 113 of CAIGRP010011206.1, forward strand.
ATAAAACCAAAAATTTTCAAACTTTGCAGATATAATCTACATCATATAAGGAATATTCTGTAAATATTTCGTGAATTTATGTTTAATATTTCATGACATGCCATTAAAAATACTTCAAGTTTCAACAAAAATGACATACATGAATTTTTTAGCATAATAATTCAATTTATAGCAAGTTAGTACGCAAGTGAATCAACTTTTACGTCTCTGATACCAATGCAAGAATTCGCAACATTCTTTAACATGAGTTTGGGGTCAAGAAATTTATTTGAAATGATGAATTCCAAGATCTTTTTATGGTTGAATCGCCTTGCATTCCAAAGCTCCAAAATATGCATTTCTTGTTCTCCAATAGTCCCAATCCCGATCACAATGGAATGAGATTATTATCCACAATCTAAGTGTCAATTTTTGTGAGATTTCATGTCCAAAATAAAGTTCTAAGGACTTTCCAATTTTTGTGTAAATTTTCATACGAATTTTCATTTTTTTCATGCCATCTTTTTTCTCCGTTTCCAATCCATAATCATTGGAGATTGAATGAGAGTTAAGAGTAGTTATAGGGAGTTGCATATTTGAACTTCAAATTCAAATTATTCCCTCCAACCCTTTTAATAACTTGTAAGTCAGGTCATCCCATATGGGCAACCCACGATCTGTATTTTTCTAACATAAATTTAGTCAAGTTTGTTAAGAAAATGCTAAAGGAGATAATCTTCAATAAAATAAATGGTATATACAGGTATTATGGCAACGAATAGAATTGACATTCTGGATCAAGCTCTTCTTAGGCCTGGAAGAATAGATAGGAAAATTGAGTTCCCACATCCCAATGAAGAGGTATGCACTACATACGAAGCAATCCGTTAATGAATCTTGTGTATTGCGTGCCTTAATCTTCGCTTAATAAATCTTGTGTATTGTGTTCCTTAAATTTTTCTATATTACTTTAAACTAGTTATGTAACCCAGAAATCTGCGCAGCTTCTTACTTTTTTCCGTTAATTTTCATCTTCAGTATTATAATTTGGCTTTGATATAGTGATTTTACCCATTTGATCTTCTTGTGGCTAATTGTGCAAAAAACAATTTCAGTCCCGGTTTGACATCTCGAAGATACACTCAAGGAAAATGAATTTGATTAGAGGGATTGATCTGAAGAAGATTGCTGAGAAGATGAATGGTGCATCTGGTGCAGAACTTAAGGTACGTTTGGAATTTTTAGTTACCTTAACCAGTTAGAAAGCATTCATTTCTTGAAGTTATGGATTTGCTATGATCAACTTGCATGCACATGTTCACATTGACTTCCAACGTAGAAATCCTTAAATCATACGTTCCAATGATTAACCCTTGTGCTGTTAAAGTTGTAACTGAAGAAATTTATCTGCCTGGATGTATTGTTTTGCATCCTCTTATTTGTTGCTGAGCACTGTGGAGTCTAGAGGCAAGAGCTCTACAATATATGTTGCAAGTCTTGATGATACTAGGAATTAGAATTTCAATGTTCATGTCGGAATCTTATTGTATATCGGTCAATATATAATGATAACTTTTTCCACAACTGTATCAAGACAAATCAATTATAATGAATGCAAGCTCATCCAAGTTAATTAACCGTGCTTTAGCTACTCATACTACTATTGATCTCGATTGAACTTCGTATGCATCACTTATTTCATTGAACAACCTATGTCTAATTCGTTTAATTATGTGTCGTACTCCGTGCGTGATAACTATTTTCCTTTCAATTGGACGATGACAAGAGTAGACTTGAGAGTCCTGCAGCTTACTTAATTATTTAAAAATCTGTTATATATTGATCCCTGAAAGTTGCAACATCACGTAGCTTAGTAGATATATCGAAGTTATATTTGGTTTTTCATCCTTGTTTGTATTTGGAAACATTTTTCGCCCGAAAGATGCCTTACAATTGTGAATGGTTTTCAGGCTGTTTGCACAGAAGCCGGGATGTTTGCTTTGAGAGAGAGGAGGGTTCATGTGACCTAGGAAGACTTTGAAATGGCTGTTGCTAAGGTCATGAAGAAGGAAACAAATAAAAACGTGTCTTTGAGGAAGCTTTGGAAATAATAGAAAATGTTTCCATTTGGATTGAATGCAAAAGACTGCAATTTTGTGCCCAAAATACTTACCTGAACTTCTACTGTTTGTTTTTCTCAGGAAGTTGTCACGTCAATATTAGAATATCTGAAAGTTCTGTCTTCACCTTACAGATTCTACGTGTTTGATGAAACTATTTCCTATTTTGGCCTGATTTGTACTCAAATGCATGATAAACTGGCCTATGGTGGCTTCAAAGTGGGTGGGGTGGTTCGAATCGGCACTGACGTATGAAATCAGCATGGACTGCAAATGTTAAAGAACCTGCCCATGACAGAGAAACTTACAAAAATATCCCTAAAATTAAAGTTCTTTTGAAAAAATCATATGAAATGTATTTGAACGTAAAAAAATACTTCGTAAGATTAAGTGTCACTTTACTTCAGTTTATTATTATTATTATTATTATTATTATTTTTTTTTTTTTTTGGATGTAGCTATTATTAAAAAGTGATTTTGCCACTCAAAAAAGTAACGAAAATTTGAAGAAAGTTACAAAATAAAAGGTAGTGCGTAAAAGTTTTAATGTTTTATGCAACACATATGTATGCATCTATTTAATTGTTTCAAAAGAATTCATAATTTAATTAATTTAAGAAAATTCAAATGAGAAAAATTGCGGCCTTCTTGAAGTGATAGTGAATGTCAATTTTCTTATTCATATTTGTATCTATAGTTTCAAAGTTTAAATATGAAATTAAGTTTAACAATTTTATTAAAAAGGTGACATACAATGTCATTTTTATTAAGAACTCATATTTGTCCTTCAAAAAAGTTACAGAAGTTCAGAAAAAAATTAACAAAAAATAAAAAATGTGACAAATTTTGAAAAGGTAACTAAAATTTTAAGAAAGTGGCAACTATTAATTATGACAAAGCACCTATCAAAACCTATATTTGTCACAAAAAAGTGACATAAAATGTTTAAAAAGTAACAAATAATAAAAAAGTGACAATCAATATTAAAAAAAGTGACAAAACACCAATCAAAACCTGTGTTTGTCGCTAAAAAAATTGACAGAAATTTTTAAAAAATAACAAACAATAAAAAGTGACAAAAATTAAAAAAATGTGGCAGAATAAAGTGACAAACACTATTCAAGAAGGTGACAAACAATTAAAAAAAAATAACAAATTATTAATCAAAACCTATGTTTGTCACTCAAAAGTTATATAAATTTAAAAAGTAACAAACTATAAAAAAATGTGATAGAAATTTCGAAAAATGACAAAAATAAAAAAAAGTGACAAAAAACTTTAAAAAGTTATAAGCACTAAAAAAAGTGACAAAAACACCAATCAAAATATTAAAATATATCATTTTATACAAATTCAATCACTCCAACACCACCACCAAAGTCATTATATTACCTTGAAAAGCCTAGGTGTGCCTGTTACCACAAAAGTTTTTGTCTCACCTTGAATATTTCAATGGATGGTGTGTTATAGTCGTTGTCAACATTATTCTAGGGTACAACCAAGAGAATTAAAAAAAAAAAGTGATAAAATTCAAAAAGCGACAACACTTATAAAAGTGAGAAACACCAATCAAAATCTAAAAATAAATTAAGAGATGGTTGATTTTCTTCTACATGTTATCTCTTTGTGATTATGTTTATCTTCTATTACTTAAACATAGAACATGACTTCATTTTAGGAATACAACACTCTATGAGTTGAAAGTGCCAGAAATTTATAAAGTGACGAACTTTAAAAAGTGACAAATTACGTTGGTATCAATAATTCAAACTAATCATGCAATTAGTATTAACCAGTATCTCAAAGTAACACCCTAACAATACTTCAAAAAACTCTTGAAAAATAAGTACATGACACATTCACCACAACTAGTTCTTGAGAAAAGATATAAACAATTCCAAAACATATGGTTTTGTTACAGCTGCAATCTTTCATGCGGGTATGGCATTATTTAGACATCATAGTAAATCAGCCCTCTAACCATTGTAGCTCATCTTTCACCGGTTGTGATTGGCATTCATCCCAAAAAATAGGGAACTTCAATTTGGGTGCAATATATGGCATAAGCCAATCATCATATATGAATCTGAAAGCAATGGGCAAGAATATTTAATGCCAAATACCCCAAAAAGTGACATTTGAAAGTTTATTTTGATACCTTTCAGTTTATTAGATACAATAACTAACAAGTCAAGATGCTCATGAGCTATTCCTCTTCTAGAATGGATCCGATGGGTGTAAGGCTTTAACTTATACTTTCTCACCTCACAAATTCACCCTCTAAAACCAATCCGCCTAGAGGCGAACCACCACCCTTGAATTTTCCTTTAATACCCTAATCCCGTCTATCTTTCCTTTAGGCAAAAACACCTGTCTCCACTAAGTATGTTTTGTAATCTTCACTCTGGCCCTGGCATAAACCCAATTATTCACTTCCCCTATCCTCTTTCCTCACCCTTATTACTGCCAATTAGCCCATCCCGGTCAAGCTTCACACTAACAGCACTTTCATTTTCCTTGTCATAGGTGCAAATAAAATTTTGGCCTTAAAACTAGCATGCATATTGATGCCGTCCATTCTTATAGCACTAACATCACAAATTTCGCGGGACCCCACCATTCATAACCAAAATGGCAAGGACATGGCCACTTCAATTAACATATTCTTCTTTTTCATTATTTCCACAAGTTTGGTCACAACCACTAACACTTAAAAAGATTATTGGAAAAATTGACGAAACCCCACCTCTCCTTTCACCGACCTATGCATATTTCATTTTACACAAAACAAAAGGCAAGGAAGTTGCGAATATATCTAAAAGGCATAACATCACATACGGAATATCAAAACCAGAAAGTCAATTTCCCAACAAGGAACTAAAAATAAGACGTATACATGAGGGGAAATTGAAGAAATTAATGCTACCTTGGGTTTATAAGACGTTGAAGATATTTTGTTTTTCTTTGGTTCTTCATCGATATTTCTTTTCTTCATCAACCCACTTTCTCCGGCCATTGTAGAGATACGAGTTGGAGTCCGATATCGGAGTCAGCATTGGTGTCAAAGTGAATTAGTCAGAATTGAACTCAAATTTTTGGATTTTGATCGGAACAGGTTAGGGTTTCAACTATTTGGGGTTTTTTGGGTCGGTGTTTAAGATCTCCATGAAATGAGGAGGAGAAGATTGAAGATGAATGGAGACGAAGGAATACGAAGACGAAATTGATAGAAAATGGTCGAAAATGGAGATTACAAATCGAGTTTTCTCGGAGATGGGAAATCACCTCTAAATATGGGGAGCATTTCTAGGGATGAGAGGAGTGGGTTTCTATTAGGTTACTTTAGGGAGGTTGGAGTTTTAGTTAATAGTTTAGACTAGGACGTAATTATTCATTGATTAAAATTTTAATTAGTTTAAAAGATATTAATCAAAATACTTATTTTTATAGGGTATACAACCTAATTTCCTCGTAATGAAATGAACATACTTCGACTAAGACCTTGAGAATGCTTAAGAACAAGACGTTCCCTGATAATAGAAGCTTCAGTTAATCAAGTTTTAGTTCGGCCAAGGACTTGGATACTTGGAAAAATAAGTATACCTTGATCAACACTCCTACAAAAGATTAACTTATTTTAGCCAAAGTTTGACATCTATTAGATAAAAATTCTTTTTTTCTCAAACTCATTTTTAACCACACATTCACACAATAAAATATTTTACACTAAACCCAAAACTTTTTCGTATTTTTTAACCACAAATTCTCCAAAAAAATCACTTTTCCAAAACTCAATTCCCTATAAAAAAAAATCTCCGTTTAATGGATGTCAAAGAGGGGCTTAGTTCCGTTTTACATGGAAACAATTATTTAAGGACTAGTAAACATGATTCGTGTACAGTTCTACCAATTAGTAGCATTTTGCAAGTGAAGCAAACTATTATATTTTCCACTACCAAAAAACGCAGAGACAACGACGGATTTTTCCATCACTGAAGTTCCGATTTTTGTTTTCACCGAAATATCGGTAGGTGATACAGTCATCATAGAAGTTACCAATAGGAATAATATTCCTCTCAGCAAAATGTATACCAGTTGACAAATAATTGTTAGTCTCATTAAAATGGAAGAATTGGGTTTTATATCCAGCCAACGGAGTTCGACTACAAGAAAATATCAAGGAGATAATAAAATGAGCAATTACAATTGAAATTAGTTGGACTTTGTATTCGTACCAGAATCCGATTACACGATAAAACAATTTACTTTTATATCATAAACCTGATCAAACTTCATAACTTGTTGATAGTTGTGAATCTTTTCGTCTTCATTATTGAAAAATTAGTGGGATCGAATTGGAAGGAACCAGCTAAACTGCTTATCAAAAAAGAAAAGGGGAAAAATCTCAAGAAAGAAAGTAACAACAAATTTTGTGGGGCTCCCTACTAAAACCTACTTGGACTAGATCTTTCGACACTCGCACTTAAAATGGATTGGCAGGTCCGTACAAGAGTGGATTTCTAGGGTTAGGAATGGACTTCCCAAAACACACGAGCACATTGAATTCTTCGCAAAAGTTTAGTTATAGGGTTGAGGTGTGGATGTAAGTCACAGAGTATTGAGGGAAAATACATTCTGAAACCAACTTCAATTGAGGTGAACCTCGGTGATGCCTATCATAAAGCAAATGACTTGAAAAACTAGAGTATATGGGAGTGTAGGACAGGGTAGTGGAAATAACGACAATCACAAAACGGACAAAGTAACGAAGATGTAGAAGACTGCGTACATCAAAGCAGAGGTATTACAATAGCAAACCAACAATATACATGAAAGTTGGGAATAAGCATATGTTGGACATTAATGTAGACTTTAAAGAAATAATTTCCCATTCTAATTTCTTGAGCCGGTAAATCCACGATAAGGGATGGTTGCAAAGAAACAAATAAGCCCCCATTCGACAATCATTGTTTTCAAACTTTTTATTTTCTACATACTCATTTTTAACCACACATTGAGATAATAAAATATTTTACACGTAAATCCAAAATTTTTCCCTACTTTTTAACCACACATTCTTCTAAAAGTCGCTATTCAAAACTTTATTTTCCTCAAATAATAATTGTCAACAGGGGCTAAATGTTTACTAATCAGCAAAATAATTATCCCTGGGGTCAAGATTAAGAGGAATATATGCGCATGAATCTTCCAATCAATTTAATCCATCCGCGGTCGTGTTTTTTGGTGGAAAATTGGTTTTCATTAATTAGTTTGATCAACTTTTGACCAATTATTTTAGTAGCTATAATTGGTGGCCTCGCTAGTTGGACAAAAGATTTATATAGCATAGTGTATTCTACTTCATGAGTAGATTAATGTAATGTATTTATTTTCTTAAAACCAATTTAAGATGAATAAAAAATTAAGACAAAAAAATGACCACTTGAAGTTGAAATAAATTGGGAATAAAAATTGGTGAAAAATGACAATCCTGTATAGAAAAACTAGAAGAATAAAAACTACTTTATATTGTTCAAGTTTTGAACTTGGGTTTGGGCCTCAAGAAATATCAATAGTTGAGAGAACCTACATGCTAGTAGGTTGAGCCAAAATCCACACGCGTTTTTTTCTTGATAAAATAATATTTGAATTATATTATTTTATTATTATTTAAAATAATATATTTATTATATTATTTATTTTCCCAAATTTTCTGTACGTAACACGTGATATTTGATAGAAACTGGTGGTTGAACAGTTGAACTATCTATCCAAAGTGTTTATTTAAGGTGTGTTTGAGCCACATTATTTTGGAAGAATGTATTCTGTAATAGTAAATTGATGGAGAATTTGTGGTTGAAAAAGAAGAAAAAGTTATTGATGTGATGGAAAATATTATTTTATTGAAGAATGTATGGTTGAAAATGAGTGAAAGAATGAGAATGAAAATTTTAATGCGTGCCAAACAGGGGCTTAATTTTATTTATTTTAAAACCTTTTTAAATTTATTTAAATTTCTTTTTTTAAACGGTATAATTTTTTGTTTAATTTTTATTTATATTCATTTTTCGTTATTTCATTATATACTAGTTCTTGCGTATAATAGTTACAATTCGATTAATTTAATTTTTTTAATTATGCTTTATTTTATTATCTCTTACACAAGGTTCTAACATTTAAAATTTTACAAAATGAAGTACCATTTGGACGCTGCGATGAGACAGATTCCCAGTAAGGTTACGTCGAACTGTAACTTTTCCATCTTTGTATCGGTACTGAAGTTGCTCGATGATGAATACACAGACATGTTATAGAAAAGAAAGTACGAGAATCTAATTATAACTTTTTAATTGTTGATTGAGAATATAAAACGGTGATCGAGGATTAAATATGAACAATTTGAAGCAATTGCAAGTTTTAAAATCAATCAGATTATTATTTGATTGTAAAATGACGTAAAACAAAGTACGAGGACCTAATTATAACTTTTTAATAGTTGATTGGGAACATAAAACGGTGATTGAGGATTAAACAGAAATAATTGGAAGCAGTTGCAAGTTTAAATAATTGAATATTTAATCGAATATTTTACGACGATAATAATTATACAACAAACAAATTACTATAAACGCGATAGAAATTACATGTACGTTGAATTATTATATAGTGGGAACTGACTTGTACAAAATCGACGAGTATGCCCTATTAACCACATCCGTCTCACTTACGAGGTCGATGAAATTCTCTGACATATGGTATTCTAGACATACGTCTACATCCAGGAGTATGTGGTTTAACTTCGAATGGCAACAAATTATTAAGTGAGAGAATGTGATCAGTAACTTTTCACTCGATTTCATTTAGTAGAGAAAATATAGTTTTGACATACTCTGCTCTCCAATAATCGACCATGTAATAATAAATGCTTAAGGTATGTGGTGGAAACCATCTATGCAAAGCCATTGTGACTACATGCGCAAATGGAAAACTCTCCAACTGGAACTTTCTACACGTGTACGTCTGATCATTCAAGTCCATGATGTATCTCATATTACATCCACTTCTCACGAAGAAGAGAAACTTATCCAATGATTCTACACATAACTACCACCTCTAAAGTTTTTAAAAGTTTATTTTCTTGAGTTGAGGTTAGCACACTTGTGCAAATTTGTGATTTCTCAGGTCGGTCATAAAACCACTGGTGTAGCATGTTACGAATGTGATCAATTCGTGCGAGAATGTGTAACTCTCTTGAATAACATATTGAGTGACTCCGAATTGGTCGACGTCATCATGTTGTATCGACATTCGAAAAAATATAACTATGACCAATGTTCGATCCCAGTCTCTGTTAAATAATCATATGCACATCATGTGATTTATTTTTTATTTTGACTATGAACTTATCAAACTCTTCAAAACTGTAAGCCTCTATATCTCTTCTAAACAATGAAATGATGTAACTATTCCGATACTTAGTCTTCAGTTGTCTTGTATATGGTATACGCAATAACCATGATATGCCTCAAAAAAACTTCAGTGATACCATTTATTATTGACTGCTCTGTCAGTTACAATGCAAGGCTCTTGACATCCCCAATTACTTTCCTCGGTTTTGTAAAAAACCAACGCATCGCTAGATCATTCTCACCATCGCTATGCCAAATGTAAGAGGGTAATTTTTGATGTTGGAATCTTAACATGTTGCAATAATCAACTTGCCTTCGTATCTAGCTTTTAGGGTTGTACCGTCGACAAGAATTAGGGGTCACATCGTGTTTCGAAATCCTCGAATGCATTGTCCAAGAGTTATGAATAAATACTTGAAACAATTCTCGTCCTCCATTTCAATAAAAATGTCGATCCAGGATTAGTTATCCCCATGTGATAGCAATACCTAACCAATTTTGTATAACTCTCATCGCCTGAACCAACTAAATCCTCCAACGCCTATTCTTTGGCCTTCTAGACCTTCGGTAGCTCATGACCATCTCGTACTCTCGAGGACGTCGTTAATGATGTCTGAAAGTCTGTATATCGTCCATGGGTCCTAAAACTTGTGTATTATCTATCAACCAATAAATCATGGTCGAACTTGCCTGTGGTTGATGAATACCCACTTCACAAGTATGTTCCCATGCATACTTGCTAACTACAAAGAACTCATTAGTATTCATCTTTGTCGCTAGCAAATGCCAACAACTGTTGTCGTCAACGCAGATAATTGTGTACATCGACTGTTTGATTTTTTTCACCTTAAACTCAAAGTTGTGTTTTAATGCAATCCGATGCACAGTTTTCTGCAAATTTTTGACATGCAAATCTTCAATATCGAGAATCACACACGACCATTTATAGGGCCGTGAACTCATTCCAACTTGTGAGCTCCCACAGACTCATGTCTCTGATGGGATAAAGCAATCAAATCTTTAGTTGTAAATTCATTTTCATTCTCGTTGTCTTGAACTATCGAGAGAATTTTGTGTGTAATAGTGAAATCGTGGTGATGAACAGCTATTTCGAGAATAACCATATTATCCTCACGAGCTATCTCCACTTTGTCCCTAAAATCATTCACATATGTTCCCCTCCATCGGAATTGTCGTGTTCACTCTCGGGGACATTCTTCATCACTAAATTTATGCAAAAATGAGTCATACAATTTTGGTTCAATTCAATTAGAACCTTCATTTCAGCTCCAGAAGTAATTTTTACACGTGGAAAATTGATGTGTGCTTGTTGAACAGAAATCTCAATTCCATGTCGTATTCAGAGGGGTCGAAACATAATTTTTTTTTAAAAAAATTAATTAACTAGGGCAACAAAAAAAAAACAAAAATCGACTGGTTGGGTCGGGTGTTAACAGTTGATCTCAACGGCTGGGTCGATTGTTCTTCGTGCCCAGATGGCTGAGTTAATGATTTCACAGATGACAATGAATTTGTCTAAAATAACATACATACAGATGATTTTTTTTTTCCTTTTTACTTAAAAAAATTATAGATCTGTTTAAAAAATGTTTAAATTTATTTGTTTATGTTGATATAAAATTTAACGATTAAAATAATATAATAATTTAACGAAAAAGAAATTAAATATACGTAAATATAATTACCGATTCGAAGTGATGACTATAAACAATATTTGCTTGTTGAACGTTTGATAAATTTATGAGCTTTTAAGGTTAAAGCAGATGAAAAATGAAACATATTTTATCTTAATTCGAGTAAACAGATAAATAAAGTGACTTGATTTTGAAATTTAAGTGGAAAGTGTTTGAATTATATTGTAATTTAAATGATATTATTATCTTTTAAACAACACCATATTTTTGTAATTTTATAACATAATTAAGGGTATATTTTTCTTTTAATCATTAAAGGTGAATGACAGCAAAAAATAAAGGCTCATGTAGAAAATGGATATTCTGACATGACCAAACTAAAAAGTACTCCAAACTACGTCATAGGTTGAAGTGTTAAAAATATAATAATAGAAATTACACGTGTATTAAATAATTAAAGAAAAAAATACTAATATAATTATGACGTGCTAATTTAATTAAAATATTAAGTTTAGTATAATGTAATTAATATTTTAATCGGATATGAAAAAATTATGAGATTATAATGAATAATTAAAGTTTAGTCAAATAAAATATGTAGTATATCCGAAAACAAAAAATATGTTTGGATTGATAACCTAATCGTCGATGACTTTTCGATAAAAACTTCTTTCAAGAAAGATCTACTAACGAAAAGCTTTGTCTAAAAGCTATTCTCGCAACAACTTGCCACGCCTCAACCTGGTGCTAGAGATTTTCACAATAGAGTATTTACGTTTTTTTATTAGCAATTCAACTTGTCAATGAAACGGTACATGATGGAGTAAACAAAACTCACTCTAAAACTTTAGCCTTGTGTTCGGTAAAGTAAATTACACCGTAATTTGGGAAAAAAAACCTAAAATTTTGATCATTGCTCGGTCTAATCGTTCCAATAGTGCATATCAAATATGTAGCACGTGATGTTTTGTGCATAGTGCTGAAAACTCCCAAATGGTACAATGAGTAATATTTAGCTTCTTGTTTTTTCTCATTACATTAATGTTATATAACCCTTCCTATCAATCATACTATTGATCAATTTGATCACTTAAACTAAGGAGGAAAAGCACATAACAATCTTATTACCCATATGCATCATTACACAACCACACATTCACACAGCAAAATATTTTATATGCAAATTTAAACTTTTTTCTTACTTTTTAATCACACAGTCTCCAAAAAGTTGCTATTCAAAACATTATTTTTCCCTAATTTTTCTTTATTATGGTTGTCAAACAGGGACTTATTGCTATCTAACCCTTCCTATCAAACATACTACAAGAGGAGAAACGAAAAATTTGATAGCTTAAACTGATGAGGAAAAACACAACAATCTTATTACCATACGCATCAAGATATTATACAACAACGAGAAAGGTCTATCTTTGACAGACCATTGATTCTTGATTCAAAAGGAATAATTTAATAAAGCTCTGACCATTTTCGACAAGCACATGCTTCTACCACCCAAACAGAAAAATTTAGGCTACCTAAGTTGAAACCAAAAGTAAAAGACTTTTTATCCACCGCTACTTTTTGGCATGAAAAGTAGGGAGTGCGGCGCTTGGATCCATTTTTGTACACAAATGCGACCCGTATAATTTGAGATTGAAACTTGTATCAACAGTAAATGAAATTATCAGTGGTTGGGAAGTTGAGATAAGACTGATAGTTCAATTGCAACAAGCTAAACTTGAGTGGTGTAAAGTTACACAAATCTCCTACATTAGATAGCTCAGGCGCATATGGAAGGAAAATGCACATCATGCTTCAAATTCTTGGTGTAGTCCAAATATGACGAAGAAAAATTAAGGAACAGTCTCCAATGAGTGAATATAATATGATAGAAGAGTGCGAACAAGAAACTCTCAAGTTGTTAAATTCAAGTAACAAGCCCGATCTCGGGGCAAGATAAAAACTTTCAATTGGAAGTTTTCATCCTAAACCATAAGTAAAGTTCTTTTGACCAATTGGAAGTTTTTATCCCGCACCTTGGAGGCAGAAGATCAATTTCAATTCAAGTAAACGACACCATTTAGATATCAAAGAGGAAAGTGTCAAACAAATGCCTAAAGAGTTCATTGATAAGTGTAGTTTCTACACTTATTCGAGATCCTAAATGATGATATTTTATTATTCTTTGGATAAAATACTACCTTAATTGTGTTATATTTTATTTTGTAGGTAAAACTCAATGTTTGATAAAGAATTGGAGAAAATAATGCAAATATAGCGGAAAATGGCTTAATTGTATCAAATACAAAATTTGGGGACTAAAATGCAAATACTCAAAAGTTACGTCAAACCTCACGATGAAGATTTGAGAGTTTTAGGCATCAATTGGATGAGAAAAGAAGCCAAATGGATGAAATATATTCCAAGTACTATCATATATCAACTTCCAGCCGAAAAAGTTATGCTTCGAATTTTCAGTCTCAGTTTGAGACCCATTTTTGGTATAGAAAATGTTCGAATTGGAAAAAGTACTGGAATATTTTTAGTCCTTTGAGTTATCTTTCCAACGTAGTTTAAAGTACCTCAATCGGATATGGGGAGAGAAAAATATGACCAAAATACTGAAAGTTGTCCGGTTGGGAAAAAACGTATACCTATGCGGCCGCATAGTACAAACTTTTGGTAAGATTTTGTTTCATTTTTCTATTGAAACTCTACTTTAGTAACAAGATTTTAGGCATCCTATATATACCAAACTCGACCACAACACGAGGGAGATCTCATTTTGACCTAAAAAACATATGCATAAGGGTTTTGAGATAAGAAAAAGAGCAAGAACACGCAAATCAACACCACAACGTGAAGATTAATCTCAAGAATTGAATTGGTGATGTCGTTCCTTCATTGTTTTTCTAATTTTCTTATTTCCGTCATGCTAGACTAAGTTAATTTTGCACTAGGAGATCGATGAACTATGTAGTATGATTTTTAATTCTTAGTTTTACAATTCTTGACATCAAACTTATTTTCTCCATAATTATTGTGCAAATTATTGTGCACGTAATTGTGTGAGTGTGTTGACTTATTTCATGCATTAGAAAGAAGGGAAATATGTTTGACGTGGTAATTATCATAAGGTCTGATCGGCGATATAAATATATCGTTATGACCTATGTGAATCTTTAGGTGCTCATACAAACACGTGCATTCTAGTATGTTCGCATCCGTCGTAGAGATATAGTTGAGTCGTATATGAGAATATGTTTAACTTTACTCGAGAGAGGCTGTTGAATAATTTAGGAGCATTGATTCGTCAATATTTCAATCATGTTGTCAAAGTGTAGAACTAGATTTAGAATGAATATTACATAAGGATTCGTAATCCTAGTGCAATCATTATTCATAAGAAAATTTCAATGTACATTTAAAATAAATTGCATTTCGTTTAGTCAATCACTCATAATTGCATCCGCGTTATTATTTTAGTTATAAGTTCATCGTAATAAAGAACTTATTTTAATTTTGTTTCGGTTAAGGTCACGATAATAAAATTTGAACTAATCAATTTTCGTGGGACGATACTCGGATTCAAAAAGTCTATTTTATTACTTGTTAACGAACCGTACACTTGCGATGGTTTTAATCCGAAATATATTTCCGTGAACATTCACCCTTAATTAGAATTGACTTTGTATTTTGTAAACACTTTATCTAATTACTATCCATCAATTAATAAATAAAAGTATATTTCGATGAAATAGAATTGTTGCATAACTTGTACTTCATCAAACTTGCCTTATTTGGATGAATTACAAACACCTTATCGTAAATCAATATTTTAATATATGTATTTTTATCCTTATTCCAACTACGACTAAAAAGAATATTCATTCATTTCATCATATATAACCAGATTTTGTCTTCCAAAATTAATGCTTGTGTATTTGAATTTTAAAAAAAATACCTGTATATTTTTATTTGTTCGATATTTATTCAAACCTTAAAGGCACAAAAAATTCACATACGGTGCTGCCTCCTTCCTTTTAATAATGTCCTACACGCCTACCAAGTATATTTAACAAAGAATTTATTTGGTAGATATTAAAATTAGATCTTTAACATATTTTCATAAAAGTTAATGATATTTGTACTTGAAAAATTGTAAGTCCTATAAAATATGTGATTTGTTGTGACTAAAAATTAGGGGCTGGCAAGTGAAGTTGGGGGACCACTCGTAATCAAGTCGCTTCGGCTCCTTCTATGCTAGCCGAGGCCCCCTGTCCGAGGCACCTCATGAATTAGAGGCTCTGCTCTCCCACAACCCATATGTAAAGATTGAGCTCATGATGAAAGATTTTTTACGAATGATTGATGTGACCTTTGTAAAAAGTGTATATGTGTCCCGTTTTGTCAATATAAGAACATTAAATGCTTAGAANNCAAAGATTGAGTTCATGATGAAAGATCTTCTACGAATGATTGATGTGACCCTTGTAAAAAGTGTATATGTGTCCCGTTTTATCAATGTAAGAACATTAAATGCTTAGAAGGGCTAGGCAAGTCAATTGGATGGTTATGACTTGACGCCTTGGCTGAGGAGATGAGTCCACATGTAATTTGATCCAAAAGTCACAATTCTATTTGTAACACTATAAATACCCCCACCATGTAACAATTGAGGACTAACGAAAATTCATATATTTGGAGCAATACTTTACTCTCATTCACCCATAGCATATTCAGATTTGGCTCTAAATAAATTCATATTTAGTTCTTGACGACTGATTCTTATTATACAATCGTGTCA
>CAIGRP010011219.1:0-12737 GCA_903798385.1 Fraxinus cuspidata
AGTCATGAATATGCATTTTTTGAGATTGATATACAATTTATTATCTCGCAGGACTGAGAGAATTTCTTTAAGATGTGACAAGTGCTCATCTTCATTCTTGCTATAGATAAGAATATCATCAAAATAAACTACCACGAATTTTCCCACAAATGGACGAAGAACTTGATTAATTAATCGCATGAATGTGCTTGGTGCGTTCGATAGCCCAAATGGCATCACTAACCACTCGTAGAGACCATCCTTGGTTTTGAAAGCTGTTTTCCACTCGTCGCCTGTTCGAATACGGATCTGATGATAGCCGCTCCTTAAATCAAGTTTGGTGAATACTACTGCCCCTTCTAACCGTCGAGCATATCATTAAGACGCGGGATGGGAAAACGATACTTGATTGTTATTTTATTAATAGCACAGCTATCTACACATTCGCCAACTGCCATCCTTCTTTGGAGTGAGTAAAGCGGGAACTGCACAAGGACTCATACTCTCACGGATCAACCCTTTATCAAGTAGCTCATTAACTTGTCGCTGCAACTCTTCATGTTCTATTGGGCTCATGCGATAATGTGGTAAGTTAGGCAAACTAGCCCCAGGTGCCAAATTAATATGATGTTGAATGTTTCGCATAGGGGGCAACTCGTTTGGTAACTCATTAGGTGCTATATCAGCAAAATCAACAAGTAATTTTTGAACTTTAGTGGGAATCTGTACAGTTGCTTCCGATTGACCTTTAACTACTAATGCTTATATAGTGCGTGGCTCTTTTACTTGTTCAAAGAATTCTGGGCCTGATATATTGGTAACAAATGGTTTATCTTCTTTGATAGCAGAATTATTTTCCGAATGTTGAGATTGTGGTACTAAAACGATCTTCTTATCAAACCACCAAAATATGAAAGTGTTATCCCGCCCCTTATAAGTGACATCGACGTCATAGGGCCATGGACGACCCAATAATATATGACAAGCATCCATATCCACCACATCACATATGATCTCATCTTTGTAATATTTCCCAATCGACAAAGGAACCTTACAGATCTCTAGAACTTGAACTTCTGGACCTTTTTTAATCCATGCAATCTTGTATGGAGAAGGGTGTCTCTCGGTCTTCAAATTTAGAGTTTTTACCACTGCTTTGGAAACGACGTTCTCACCGCTACCGCTATCAATGATTACGTTACATACCTTACTACGAATAGTGCACCGAGTCCTAAAGATTTTGTGTCGTCGTGAGTTATCGGGCTTTTTTGGTGCAAGTAAAAGGCGTTGGACAATGCGCGCCAACTCTTCCCCAGTATCCGCATCTGCAACATTACCATCTTCATAATCATCATCTTCAAAATTTTGCTCTTCATCACTTTCACCTTCTTCTACAATGTTAATGGATCGCCTATTTGGGCAGTTATTTGAAAGATGGCCCGGTTGATTGCACCGAAAGCACTTTGCAAGATTAGGACGCGCGTAAGGGTCATTATTGGTTTGTTGCTGTGCTTGGTTCCTGTTTTGGACGTTAGACCGAACAGGAGTTGAAGTTCCACTTTGATTCTGTGCTGAATTCTGAATTGGCGTGGTACCCTTATTGTTATTATTATTGCTGTCTGACGTCGTTGTACCCTTTGGAGTAGAATTAGCTTCTTGAATTGGTCGGCGAAAATTACCTTGTGTACGGGCTGTGGTCCTATTCATCTGATTTTCCACTTTCATTGCTAAATTGACTACATCTGTCATGGTCCAAACCTCCTGAAGAGCTAGTCAATCTTGAATGACTAATTTTAGGCCTCCTATATATCGAGCAATCAATTGAGCTTTTGTTTCATACAAATTAACTCGGGCATTTAAACGATAGAATTCCTCCGTGTACTCGTTTACTGTTCGGTTAGTTCTGTCGACAATTTTGATATTGTTGGTACAAAAATTGCTCATAATCTGGAGGGAGAAATCTTCTTTGCAATAACCGTTTCATCTTAGGCCAGGTTTGCACACGTTGTTTTCCTTGTCGTTGACGATTAAATTGAAGTTGTTCCCACCATGCTGAAGCTCCATCCTTTAATTTATACGCCACAAGTTTAACTTGGCTTTGTTCCGATATATTCAAATAGTCGAAAAAAATTTCGACGGTATGGATCCAATCCAAAAAATCCTCAATGTTTAATCGGCCGTCAAAACTTGGCAAGTCCATCTTCATCTTAAATTCTTGAACATTTGTACCTCGATTATTAGCACTTGGTCGGAAATTATCTTCTTCGTCAGATGAATAGTCGAAACCACGTGGCCTTCTTTGTTGAACGCTTCTATCCCTCGACTGAAAATTATGACCTCGATCAAAATTAACTCCTCGGTCAACATTGTAACCACGATCAACATTATGACATCGGTTAAAATTGTGTGGGTCAAAATTGATTCCTTCATCCACCCTATATCTTCGGTCAAAATCATACCTACGGTCAAAATCAACTCCTCCTTTGAAATCAAATCGCGTCTCTGCCTCTCGTTCAAGATTTCCCGTCGGAGCACGTGGTTGGTCACCGAGCTCATTGTCATCGCCACTTGGAACCCCTCGCCGGAGGTCACCTTCATCTCGCCTGTTTCTTCGCTCGTAGAACCGTAGAGGAGCAGCCTCGCGAGGTCGCGATTTGCGAACGGGTTCGAGCGCCAGGCGACTCGATCATGGATTTCTGGGTTTTGTTGCAGGAGTCGATCATCTGCAAGGGGCCGACGTCCTTCCCCCACACTTAGGTCGACGGTGGGGCTGGGATATAGGGAGCGTCTCCCTCCTTTTTGGAACCCCATGATTTCTTACATTCAGGTTAACATCTTCCTCTTCGTCGGAATCTGAGTTGATATCTCCCTGTACATTTTTCTGCCTGTTTGTCCATTCTGCCTGGGTGCTTGATGCTTCTCAATAGTTATCACAGTTAGCATCTGCGTGATATTGCGAAGAGTTTCATCCATCCCTTCTAGTTGTTGTTCAATTTTTTCAAACCTCCGTTCGTTGTCGGTGGTTTGTCTGTCACTCGAACCGTCCTCAGCCATCAGATTGAGGTGAATTCCTTGCTCTGATACCAATTTTGGTGCGGAGGCGTTTATGAAATTCTTATAATAAGAATTATGTAATAAACTAATAAAAATATTGGAATAACTTGCTTTGTTATTGATTGAATAATGTTTGATTGATTTGAAAAGTGTACAATATCCCTATATTTATCGGCAAAATTATTCCATAATCCTACTAATAAAAGGAAACTAAAATAAGGAAACTAATAAAATCCTAATTTAATTAAAAAATTCTATTCTAATCAATAAATAAAAGAAATCCTATTATAAATAAGAATAAAAAGATAAAATCTATTATAACTAGAAAAGATAAATCACATTTGTATTAGGAAACTACTAATCACGATTATGTACTACATCACTTGCACTTTCTGTTGGCATAATGGTTACCTGTGGCAGTGAGTATTTGCCTTCTTTATGAATTCAACAAATTTTGCACTCCCTTAATATTACCAAAACGGTGTCCCTATGCTTTGAATAAATAAAAATTTGGTTTCAATATGTTCGGTCAACACCAATATGACAAAAATGAAGTTAAATATAGTTTGTTTTCCACCCACGTCTCTTTGAATCTGCTTCTCTTGCTCCTTGTGGGAACAGCACCAAGCTGGGGATGCCTATATTGTTTTTCCCTACAATTGATGCTTGCATTGATTATTTATTTGGTACCAGGGTGATACGAGCTTTTCACTCTGTTCTTTTTTTTTCCCTAGTCTGTCCTCCCCTCTAGCTTGGTTGAGTATCAGAGGCTCAGATGTCGGGTTGCATTTCATGCACTTCGTTTCCGCCAGGAGATTGTTGCGCTTGGGCATCTGATGGTGGAAAGGTGAGAACTTGTTTCCTTACATTATTTGTTTTTATGGTGTGTAAGTGTCGTTCTCTGGTGTGTGATGAGTCATGCACAGGGTATTAACTATAGAAACACTGTTGGTGAATTTATTTTTTAGTTTCTCTCATGGATCTTGAGACAATGTCATGTTTGGTAATATTGAAAACTGAAACACTGAATTCTTAGACTTTATGTTGTTGAACTGAGTAAAATTTAATTTTTTTGCTAATTCAGCACAGTGACAGCCGAATGACGCCATTTTAACAACTTAAACCTGCTATTCAATTGTGAAGATAAATTTTAATTTTGAATAAAAGCATTATTATGTCAGAAATTCAAATTTATAATGACATAACAGCCTAACATAGTAGAATTATTTTCCGTGACCTTCATGAATGAATACTTTTATATGTTAATTTAACCTTTATATATTTGCTTTTTAATTTATTTCAAGAACTACTGCAATGAGTCCATGACTTCCACTTCTTTTCTGAATCCCGTGTTGGCAATTAATTTTCCAATTATCAAACCCACCATTGAAGGTACTCATCCAATAAATTTGATTATTTATTGACCTAAAGCCCACCATTATTGTTGCCCAAATGTTCCTACATTAGCCATCATAGTTCTGCAAGTTTAAAGGCTAAAGATGACCATCAGTGATAAAAGGATGATTCCATAAAAAAGATCCAGAAAACCTACCGTCATTTATGTTCAAGTAGATTGTTATGTTTAAGATTGGGCTGCAATGTTTGTCAGAACAAATATCTTTTGGGGGAGAGGAGGGGCTCAAGATATATACTTTTCCTGTGAATCAATTGCATATCTAATTGACAGTGTCTTTCTAAATTTCTTTTGAGAAGAGATGGAGAAGACAAGACCCCAGTGTAAATTAGTCAAACTGGAAAGATTTTAAAATATCCGTCACTGGCTTATTTAGTTTTCAGATTAAGTAGATTTTTTTATCACATGAAAATTTGTGCTATGTTTGAAAAGAAACTTAATTCAGTAACTGATCTCATTAGTATTTGCCATTACACTTGTATTAAGAAGCATATCTTATTGCGGTTTGCTATGGGCTTATAATGGAGGAAAAACACCTTATTTGAGAGCTTCATTGGACTTCAGATTTCATCACCAAATATGATAGTTGCATGAAAAGTTCTCTTCCGTCTTTCTTTTCTTTTTGTTTTATATATTATTATGATGCAATAATGCATTTGACCATATTACTAAGTAGACTATAATTGACATTATGGTTTATATTATTTTAGTTGATTCAATCACTTTAGGAATCTCGTACTATTGTTTATCAGTGCAACAAAAATGGATCGATTGTTGAGTCACTACCAGCAAAGATCAAAATAATTGATTCTTTTGATCATCAGAATCAGTTATTTACATAATCATAATAACATAATCTAAACCCAATGCATCCTTGTTGTGTCTTATACTAAATTAAGCCTCCTCCCCCCCCCCCCCCCCCCCNTTCGGATAGCTATTGGTGTATGTGTTCCTCATTGATTAAGATTTTTTAGTGCATGCTTATATTTTACCACTATTCGACATTCATTTATGCATGCATCATATGCGTTTGTCTGTTTTCTATGAGAACACTTATCCTTTTTTTTTTAATTATTATTATTCCTTGGTTATTTTTTTGTCACCTTCATGGTACTCATCAATTTTGACCTTTGGAGACTGTAAGAGCTGATAGAAATTTAATGCAAAAATCATTCGATGCATTACTGATCACAAAGGTATTAAGGTCTCTATCGAAAAAGAATGCATCTAAGCGAGCACATCCCTAGTTTCATAGCTTTGTTTGTGAGAGAGAATTATCTTCTGCAACTAATTTGATCTGAGAAAGGTGACTTACCTCCTCACAAATCTTGATGGTGAAAGGAATCTTTTAATTAGTCATATTTTGAGTATTGAGATGATAAAGGACAAGATTCCATAAAATCAATTTAGCGAAAATGAAATTCTTGATGGATGTGTGGTCTTGCTAGAATATATCAAGTAAGAAATAATAATGATATCTAGCATTAGCATATGTGGCTACATTTGAAATGTTCAATTAAGTGAATAGTGTGACCTTGCATTTAAAAGAAACTATCATTTAATGTCATTTAGTTGCCATCTAGACCGATGTTTAGCACCGGTAGTGTTGAGTAGTGATGACTCAATAAGAAATGAGAATATACGATAAAAAGTGGCTATGATGCAATTGCACTTAATTTAAGAAAAGGGCGATTTAGGTGGTAGGGCCATATTTTGCGTTGACCTAAAGGCACTCCTAATCATAAAGACTACACGACTTCAATTAGCAAGTCAGAAGAGGGAGAGCAGTACCAAAGCTAAGATGGCCCGTTATTGTTGTTTAAGGATCCATTAGTAGATCTAGCAATGAACCGAACAAGTATGTTTCCTATGTATATCTTTTGAATGCCATGAGATTATGACTTGGATCAATGGCAAAAAGAACTTATGTAGGCAAACCTTAATTTATAGGAAATAAGGCTTGTTTGTTGTATTAATTCTATAAACTTTACTGACCATATCTTACAACGGTTCATTGAGGGATCTCTGGTGCTGGAAAATTGTAATAGCATCGAATGAAAGAAGCTCAATATTATTTCTTAAATAAATCCTTGGAGGAACTCTCTTTTTGCCTAACTGATATCCTGACACTGAAAAGTAATAAACTCTATACATAAAATACACTATAAAACTTATTACTGTCAGATTTGAAAAAAAAAATCATTACTCATTCTTTATTGATTCTATTTGCTTTAAGAGTGGCTCTTAGGTAAGATCAGCTCTGAAGAAAACCTTCTTTCTCCTCATTGCTCAGGTTAAGAGGTTCCGGTCAACCTTATCTTGCTTATCATCCAGGGCTGAAGAGGGATACCCTTGCATATCATGGATGTGCTGAACTTTTTCAGGTTTCTGATGCATCTCATTCTCTTTTTTGTTATTATGTCCATGTTCTTTGATGTATGAATGAAATGTTGGGGAAATAAAGGCCGCCATCGTATCTGAAATATTGATTGTGACATGATGTTGGAATCGCACAAGCAGAAGATAATGCTGTGAATAATTTAATATGCTTATCTCCTTTTCCTCGATTTAGTAAAATCAGCATGTTTCTATTGTCCATGTACAAGGTGGTCAGAAGTTAATCTCGTTACCATTTTGTATCATTTTATGACTTTTACAAGGTTATTTAATTCTGAAATGCTTATTTAATGTATTTCTTGATGTGTGACATGTCAATATACGGTATGTAGTTGATAAAGAATGAGGTAGAGTAAAATTTATGGTTGCTTGGTTTCAAATGAGAAACCATGCCCTTTGTAGCATATAATGGGAGTAGTGAAGAGATAAATTACTGAGAGTAATTAGATCTGCGTATAACGAGCTTTCTAGCTGAAGTTACAGCTCACCTTTTTTCCTAGTTTTGGTCAGAAGGCTGAGATTTCTGGTCTAGCAAATACATTCTAATCTGATATCGAGTTGCTTATTGTTTACCAAGACTTGTAATACTCCCCCCGACTTGTATTTTTGTAGGATGTGCACACACAACTTATACAATATCGGCGAGCACAGCTAATTAAACAAAGAATCATCAATGAAGAACTCCATGTGGATTCGCACGCTCGAAAAGGAAATGGTTCTTGTCCACTTATGCCGGAAGAGGTATTACGAGACACAATGTTTTTCATTCAAATATAATCCACAGATGGTCGTCCATACTGGTTTAAGACACATTCACTTTTTAAGTTCTTCCACCTTTTTTTGGTTCATATATTGCAAGTATGTTCAGTATCAGGTGCTGGTTCTTTCTTGTTTTGGGGTTAAATTGGTGATGTTTATAACTGCTTAAAAGTGGCTATTTCCATAAAAGATTCCATGAATGGTCTACATCCAAGTTCACCATGTTTTATAAACATGCTAGACGCTTTGCTTATGGAAAATGATTAAATTGAATTGATGTTTTCAGTCAACTCATTATCTTGTTTGTAAATCGAAAAAACTTTTTTGCAAAATTGAATTCAAACAGAACATAAATGGATCCAAGGTGTAAGTTTTGTTTCATAATGAAGAAAATTAAACTTTTTTCTGGTTAATATATCCTTCTCCAGGCTGCATAAACTCTAGTGTATTGCTTATAAAGTTCCCCATTATAAATGACATTGCCCAGTCAACTATCATAATTCTTGTTTCTACTCTTTTGCTGAAAATAATTGGAAATTATAGCTAGATGTAAAGAAACTGAGGCAAATGGCAGATGGTTTCAAATGCCGGTGTTTCTATTTACAACAGTAGTGCTTGCTCAATATTTTAACCAAAGGTCATCATGTGCTATCTAATTTCACTTGTTAGCTGTAAGCTTATGATTTATTGGTTGCACTCTGTAGGTTGGACTTCTGCTTCGAGCAATGGGTTACCCTCCTAGAACGAGAATATACTTGGCAGGTTCAGAAACCTTTGGGGGTCAAAGAGTTCTGATTCCTTTTCGTGCCATGTACACCAACTTAGTGGATCGTACTTCTTTGTGCAGTAAACAAGAGCTGGCCAATGTGATTGGCCCAGAAACTCCACTTCCACTGGATTCTTTCCAATTTACAACTGTCAAAACCGCAAAGCAACCAAATGAAGAGTGGGACAAGGCGGGCCCTCGTCCCAGGCCTCTTCCTCCACCTCCTGGCCGACCTATTTATCAACATGAGAAAGAAGGTTGGTATGGATGGATTACCGAAAAGGATTCAGAGCCGGATCCTTCGCCGATTGATTTACGGGAGCTAGCACATCGTTTGCTCTGGGATGCTCTTGATTATATTGTCTCTGTTGAAGCTGATGCTTTCTTTCCTGGTTTTGATAATGATGGTAGTGGATGGCCAGATTTTTCAAGCTTGGTCATGGGGCATCGGCTATATGAGATGTCATCTACTAGAACATATCGACCAAACAGGTAAAAGGTTTAATTCGAAAAAGTTCTATTTCCTATCTTTGTGAGTATCATATTCGTTCTTGGTTGTCATGCAAGTATTTCTTATTCTTTTTCTCTTTATAAAATAACCTGGTTGTATGGTTTACTACAGAAAGTTTGATGTTTTGACGAGGAATAAAGTTGTTTCTTTGAATTTGAAATAATTCTTGTTTTATGGTTTATATTTTGATCGTCAGCCAAGATGCCGGGTTCTTATCTATATGCTTTAGTGACGTACTAGGAATGAAGTTGTTTCATAGAATGAATTTTTTTTTTTTCATTGTGTTATATTTTGATTCTCAACCAGGACGCTGAGTTCTCATCTTTTTGCTTCAGAGAGACCGGAAGGTTTCGTGTTTAGCAGAACTAATACTGAATGTATAGAATGATTTTTAGGCACAGCAAGGATGTGGATGATTAGTGGAGTCCCAATAAAGGAGTATTTTATTCAAAGAATAATTTCCTAAAGTAATTAGTTTGGTTGTCAATAAGAAAAAAAGGTTGCAAGGGAATGAAATTAGGATGCTTGAATGAAACAGATAATTATTAATGAAATGTACATGATTGGAAGATACCCACCAAATTAAAAGGTACTCGAAATAATGGTGTTGTTGGACCAATTATACTTTTGTGGTACTGAGAGTGGACAAAGCACAATGCCCATAAGATGAATGCATGAGATGCAAACATGTTAAGATAGGTATTTGGTAACATGGAGGCAATTGAGGAAAAACTCAAAAAATTACTCACATGAATCGGCGACTATTATATAGACCCACAGTTTTTCTATTTCAGTAGAACTTGTTATAAGAGATTGAGGTACAAACAAATAATAATTGTTTGACATGGTTGAAACATTTGAATGTATAGCAGCTTCTAGTAGATGTAGAGCTAGATCAATTGAAGGTATGCAAAGAATCATATAGTCAACCTTAAGTTTGTTGGGAATGAGACATAACTTCACGTGATTGTTTTTTCCATATTTGGCTTCAAACCGTTCATCTTCCTGTTTTTAATGTTTTGGTGTGTGTTCATTTAAGCAGGAAATATCTCACTGATCTCTTAAATAGTACCACCGATCATCTGTACCATCCCTCGCGCAATTGGACTCTCTCTGTACGGGAGCACCTCAACCGAAGCACAACAGAAGATGGCATTATGCAGGAATTTCAACTATCAAGATCAAAGTTGTTCCTTTCCCAGCCGATCCCGGAATGCTCGTGTACAACTGTAAAGAGTGCTGAGAATCTACGTCCCGGCAAGAGCAGTAATCTCCATGTTCTGTTTGGAGGACAGAGTGAGTGCCCCAAATGGATGGTACAAGCTACAAAAACAGCTGGAACACAAGATAGCACTGATGATGAGAATGAAACACAAGAAGATGAAATCGATTTGGGACAGGAGGAATCAGACGGTAGTGGAGAAGGTGACTCAATACCATCCATGGAGCAGGATGAGGAAATGGATCCCGATGATTAAAATAGTGGTACAGATGGCATCCTATGTTTTGAAGTTCACAGTCTTGTTGCTGCTATCAAGTCAAAGCATAAGCATAAGCATGACAGATGAGTATATTTCCTTTGAGGTTAATTTGTTGAGGCGGCTGTAGGAATCTTCCATACTGGTGCATTGCGAATTCTATAGGGTCCGAGTTATTGGTACTTGCATAGTTTAAAGTAAATATGTACAACCCACCTTCATTCAGCATTTAGTGGTGGGGATTACGGTTGATTCCTCTTATAAATCCCCCATTCCCCGTCACCCCCCTCTTTATCAACATATAGAAGATCGGAAAGGTGTCTTGTTTTCCCCCAATTTTTTCCCATACACGAAACTCATACACCAGCTGTATAATTTCCGAGATTTTGAGAGCTATTTTAAAAAGACTACAGTTGTTCATTTGCTTGTTATAATTATTCTTTGATTTTGTTTGGCCTCTCTCCCCCTTGGCATGTTTAGCGTTGTTTGGTTTGGATAAAAAAATAGATTATTTGTAGGTTTTGATAGAAGTTGACGAAATTTGTGGTTGAAAAGTTGATAAAAGTTGTGGATCCATGTTGGTGATTGAAAATGAGTGAGAGAAAAAGAAATGAGGATCGAACACGAGTTTAATAAGTTAAGTTGAAAAAAGAGTTAAGTTTGTGTTCATTGTACTGTACAATGTTGTCTCATACAGCGTATCAAGTAGGTCTTTACTGCTTTTTACCTATCTAATTTCCCTTGCATACCCAATTGGACGATAAGTACTGACAATATTGCTTTTCACTCTTGTGCTCTGGGAGATGAATGCGAACATGTATACTGTTCTTGGGGTCCTAAGAGCCTTGCTTCATGACTCTTTAATCCAAGGAAAGTTTTTCCTTGTAATGAAAGATAGGAGGGATAAGAGCACGGGAGTCGCGGGAGTTTTCCGACTCCTCTTTTTTGCTCGAGTTTTCCGAATCAATTGTCAAATTTGGTGTAGAATTTTCATTGGGTTCAAATTTAAAATATATGATAAATATTTCATAAATTATATCCTTGAATTTTCTATTTTATCTAATTACAAACAATAGAAGTTGTTAACAAAAACTAAAGGATTGTGATCTAGACATGGAATAACGCTACTTGTACATGATGGGGTTACATAATAATTTGCGTACAAATGATGTGTCATAAAGGAAGTGGGGATTTTTTTTTATTTAATTGAAAAAATTCTGATTTAATTATATCTCACTGTATCATATGTATGTAAACTATTATGCACATATAGCATAACTGCTAGACATGATATTCGCTTTCAAGATTTTCATAGTGTACATAACGATAATATGGAGAGAAAATTTATAATAATCTCTCTCTCTCTCTCTCATTTCATCATTATGTATATCATGACGTACAAATAGCATTACTTATTATTTAAATAAATGTTGGAAGGCATAATCTACTTTAATTTTTATTTTAAAAAAATATGACAAACTCATCACCAAAGGAGTAAATTATTATATATTTCTATAATTTCTTATTCAAATGCTTTACATAAAAACTTATTCCATAACGATTATTTTCCATTAAGAAAGTTTAATTAAATTCTATTTTTATCTCTTTTACATGATTTCTTTTATCCTCCTCACTTAGAATAAGTTTGTCTAAGCGTCTCTAATATTTCATCAATAATTTGAAACATTGTTGATTGTTCTCATACTATAATATTTTCTCCAATTGGTTGTCATTAAAAGCAAACATTTTTAAAACAATTATGAGTTCGACAGTACATAATGAACCTCTTTAATATGTCCTATCAAAAAAATCGACGACAAGTTAAAAATATAACATATTTGTTATTTTTGTTGTTATTAGACGAACTTGGCATTTTCAATCTTTTTATAATCATCTTTAAATTGTTACAATCTCGTAACACTTTTAAATGTTCACTGATAAATTTTGCATATACACCAAAAATAGATGGATAGTTTTGGATAAAGGGAATATCGAAGTAAACTATTATAGCATCTGAACGATAAGTTGATATTTAATTTAATATCTATATTGATAGTACTAACTTTTTTTTAAAGATGGTATAATTAATGTCATTGACAATTCAAACTAAAAGAATGTAGAAATCTCCAAACATACATGACTGTCATTAAAACTGTACATTTTCTTCTTCAAATGTTAGTTTGATAGTACGTAATGGTCCTCTTTAATGTGTTAGGCCAAAAACAACTAATGACAAGACAAAGAGAACATATTTATAATTTTCTGAAGGTATGTTCTATAGTAGATAACAAACATCTTAAATATGTTATGCCAAAAACGACCAACGATAAGATAAAGAGAACCTTTTTAATATGCAGGGCCGTACCTGTGTATCGCGGG
>CAIGRP010011223.1:0-11209 GCA_903798385.1 Fraxinus cuspidata
CGCACGTTACACTCCGGGTCCACTAGCTTTATGAGGAGTAGGGCGTGTCAGTTTTCCTATCTATTAAAGTTTGGCTACAGCAAATGGCTGATAATTTGAAAAAGGCATGTGCTCTAACACGTAATGATGAGAGTATTCTTAATGCTATGTATATACCTTGTGTGACCAGGAAAGCCTAACCTATGTGTGGGATTTCTTGTCAAAAACCGGAGGCTGGAAGAGTAAAAATTAATGTAGACGGTAGTAGCTTCAGAAAACCAGGCCAGTCAGGACAGGGTGGAGAATGATCAAGGGAAGGTGTTGGCAGCATTTGCCCCAAGTTTTGGGATAGCGACAAATAATGAAGCAGAGCTGAGAACTATTATCGAGGGTCTTAGACTTTGTTAGGAGTAGGGAATTTACAAAGTTGATATTGAATGTGATTCTAAGATTGTAGTTGATTGGATGTTGGATCATAAATGCACCATTTTGTACTTGTGGGATTTTTGGGAGGAGGTGTAGGAGTTAATGAGGTTTTTTGATATACAAGTTCCACATCAGTTCAGGGAAGGGAATCAAGTGGCAGATTTATTGGCAAAATTCGGTGCAGAAGGAGTATCGCAGCGTTTTTCTTCCACAGACTTGCCTATGTGTGCTCGCAGACTAGTTCGTAAATGAGTTATTAGGCTTATTTAGTTTTGTTATCTTTGGTTTTGTTTATAAGGATGTTTAGCTTTGTTTTCTTTGGTTTGGTCGTTAGGCATGTTTAGTTTGTTTTTTGAAGTAATGTTGTTGATTGAGTCTGTCGCGTCAAGCGAGGGTTAAAATTTGGAGGTCCTGCCCTCCTTTATTTTAAAAAAAAGGCAGAATTTATATACATGTTTATATAATTCTGTTCTTTTTTACTGAGCTACTGTGTATATGTCTGTAAAATGTATAATAAATATAATCAAGCACTTCTCAAACAAATTTCATAAAATGCATCTAATTAAGTGGGAGATATGTACCTGTCATGCTATTGTAACGAAAATCTAACAGTTGAACAGCCAATAAGTTTTGAATTTCATTGGGAATACTTCCTGTCAAGTCATTTAAACCTTACAAAACTGAATAATTGAAGTCATATATTCAAAAATTCAAAAACTTATAATTCAAATAAGTTTTTTTGGATTATAATGTATAATGTAATATTTAAGAACTTTTTATACGAATCTCAAAGGTTATTACAGAAATTGCATCTAACTATGTGGGAGATATTTACCTGTCAAGATATTGTATTGAAAATATAAATGTTGCAGTGCCGATAGGTTTCCAATTTCAATTGGAATACTTCCTGTCAAGTCATTTAAATCTTTAAAAAAAATGATAACGAAGTAAAATATTTAATATTTACAAAACATATAATTCAAATAATAATTCCGAAATACAATTGAAGAACTCAAAAAATAAAAATAAATAAATAAATAAAAGATATATTGTCGATTGAATATGGAATAGAGACTGTGATAAGCAGCAGTTTTTAAGTCACTAAAGTGAGTAGAAGAATTATATATAAATCAGTAAATAGGTACATGTCAAGCCTAGGAGTTCAAATCTATCATATGAAGAGAAGATAGCTTTCCAATTCCATTTAGAATACTACATGTGAATCCATTTATATTATTAAAGCTTTCCAAACATGAATATTGTTTGATTAAATTGTAATATTACAAATTTTGATGTGTGTCCATGTGGGGTTGGCCAAGAGTTCAATGAAATAGATTTGGTGGGAAAAAAGAATAAAGATCAACCGAATGAGAGTTAGTAAGTACCTGTGAAGCCATTGAAAGACAAATCTAAATATTGTAATGCTGATAAGTTTCCAATTTCCTTTGCAATACTTCCTGTGAATCAAATTTTAGAGATATTAAGAACTTTAAGTGCATGACAATGAAATAGACTTTCTATAAAGAAAATGCTAGTGAGTAGTGTGAATTACTATCGCTTGCATATTATATGATCACTAATGGTATATTTGAAATGAAGGGTTGGGTAGCGTTACACAATATTATGAAGGAAAAAAAGTAAAAAATTTATTGTGTGGAGTCATGTTCATTGTTTTGTATAAAATTTACACTTATGGTTAAGCTGACATTAATCTTTCTCAACCTTCCAATACATAATTGTTTGGCCTCCATTTTGGATTATAAATTTTAGAATAATGATTGATGTGAGAATGTGTGGTTGAAATATAATGGAAAGTTTTATATTTGTGTGTAATATTATTTGATTTGAAAAATGTTTAGTTAAAATTAAGAAAGAGAAAAATTAAAAAAAAATTAATAGGGGCCAAACACTAGCATAAACATACCATCACATTTACTATATTCATGTTGACATTTACCTAATACAACGAGAGAATGACAGAAAAACCGAAAGGGAAAGTGATTGATGTT
Organism: Fraxinus cuspidata; assembly: GCA_903798385.1. Classification (NCBI taxonomy): domain Eukaryota; kingdom Viridiplantae; phylum Streptophyta; class Magnoliopsida; order Lamiales; family Oleaceae; genus Fraxinus; species Fraxinus cuspidata. Next base: position 2,415 of record CAIGRP010011223.1, read on the forward strand.
ACTATAACCAGCGTGGTTAGATAAAAAATTAACAGAATATTGTTCAGAAGTTGTAGATTTGAGATTCCACCGTTAAAAAAAATCATGTATTGATTGTTCTATTGAGTTTTCTGGTTCTAATCTTCAGCTTATAATTTCATGGCATTATAGAAAGCTATAAATTAGTCAAACTACCCGTTTCATCAAGGATGTAGGTATATAAATTTTATTACTAATAGTGAAGGATCTAAAAAAAAGAGAATAAATCGATTGTTTTAGGTGTAGTACCTTGTAGACCCATTAATGGAAGACTTAGACGTGTCACTCTTTGGTGCCTTCTGCTGCAAGTAATACCAATCCAATTACAAAATGGAGTTCCTTGTGACCAGTTCTTGGCCAAGATATTGGATGGATCAAAAGTTATTTTAGATTTGAAGGCTAGAAGAGCAGATTCATCACTGGAGCGGCCGAGGCATGCAACCACACAGATAAAGAAATAAAGTATTGCCAATAACACATTATTGTCCATGGTTATTTGTTTGGAGTGGAGCCTTGCAGGGTGTATGTATACAACTTTTTATGGGACGAAATATGATGTTTAGATCTGCCTTTATAATAAGTAGGTGAGTTGACTTAAATAGGCGTGTTGCTCCGAGGATTGATTTATAAAGCACTTATTTCATTATCAAACTCTTTTCTTGTCAAAATGGTGACAAGTGTGGTATTATTAAACCAAATATAAAAATTGCCAGGAAAGTAGAGAAGTTGCTTTCTTAGAAAAAGAATGGAAAAAAAAAATTTATTAGATTTCTTTTTCATTTTCCATTGAATTTCTAATATTTGATAATGGCATCTATTTGATTCCATGAAATTCTCCGCATCTCTTACATTAGAAAATTGTAGTAAATATCATTTAGTGTTTGTTTGGGTGTGCTTAAATTATAAATTAAATAGCGAGTCTCACAAAATATGTGTGTGGTAAGTTGTGGGCTCATATGATGAGACGATAATAAGTGAATAATAAATCGTGGATCCATTAAATATATGAATAAAATGTATGATTGACTATATCACTCATATTTCTTATTCACATATTTCATTAAACTCACAATTATTATTCACTTATTACCCTTAAATTTCATAGAATTACAACTTAGAATCACTTATAATTACTCCCAAGCATTCTCCAGGTTTGTTGGCCCCAAAGGTTCCTTATTTAAGTAAGCCAAAGTTGCATCCTTGAAAACCAAACAAACTCTCAATGAAAGCAATAGTCAGCTAATGATAAAAAAACTTGATGAAATTGCAAAAAATGTCCACTTATACACAATTATTTGCAAAAATGTCCAAATTTTGTTCATTGTCCATTTTACTATAATTTAGACCAAAATGCCCCTCACTAGCAATTTTAAATTCCATAATTAGGACAAAAAAAATTCATAAAATTAAAAATTATATTGGCCAATAATAACTTGACACATAACATATACTACTTATTTGTAAAAGTACCATGTCAATCATGCATTAAATATTCTCTTATTTCTATAAGTGAGTAAATAAAACATTTATGAAATTCCTAAAACTACACTTAAAATGTCGTGAACCTTATGGTATGTAAAAAACTCTCATGTTGAGAACGAAATCTCGTTCAAGACAAATAAAGTGTCAAGTGTCAAGAAAATTATGGTCCAAATGATAACAACTTTTAAAATGTCAAGAACAACAATTATTAAACACATCTTATCAACAAAAACAAGATTTCAAAGAAAAATTACCTTCTACCGAAAATTGTGGAAATCCTAATCAACTCGCAAATTTGAATAAGATTAATTTTTTCGAAATTAAATTATATGATTTTTTTATAAATTGAAAGTATATAATTATTTTTTTAGCATTAATAGCTTTTCTACTTCATCTTCTTCATTTTTCCCAAAATCATTGATTAATACCTAATAAATAGTGAAAGCAAATGAATCAATTAGGCATTAGCTAGTATTAATGTAGTTTTTCACTGAAACTACTTGTTTTCTAGAAATTCGTGACAATTTGAAAAAAAAATTGTTTCATTTTTCATTAAGGGTCAATTTGATAGTCAAATGTGAAAATGAATTCTAATTTCATATTAGTTGAAAAATAAAAACTCACCAAATCTATATGAATTCGTTTTCCATGAAAACAAAGAAAATGCAGCTTCAAGAGGTTGTATCTTGGAATTCGATTTCCATTTCCACATTGCAATCAAACGGCTAAAGTAGAATTTTTTTTTTTTTTTTTTTGGGATGTGACATTTTTCATGGAATTAGTTGCAATCAAAGGGCCTAAAGGTATAATAGATAATTTGGTACCACATTTGGCTATTTTTACAAGAGTTATCAAAATTAGATACTTTTCAATTGACAAGCATGGAATTGCTCATTTTGTAAATTCCCCTAAAAACTTTAATGTTAATAAAGTTGTATTTTAGATCATCCATGTCACAAGGAAGATCAAATGTATTAGTTATAATGTTTTGTTGAGTTTTGATACCCAATAAACCTCACACAATGATGTTAAACAGTTTAAAATATATTTCATAGGCCTCAGCCGATGAATGAAATAATTATCAATACAATCAATTTATATGCTCACCCCGAAAGCAACATGGGCTATTAGTGGCAACTTAATTTGTTAATGTTGTCTTAGCCTAAATTCACTTATATGACGGCTTTCTTGTGTCTTGGCCCAATTGATGATATAACCTAAACTATATATATCAACTTCCATACCGTTGCAAATGAGTGGGTGCTTTGTGTTTTGAAGAGAGAACAATGGCTGGTTCCTATCTTCTTCTTCTTTGTGCCTTTTGCCTATGTTGTTTCTCTTTGCTTTTGCGGCTTGCAAATCACTATCATAATCTTGTCCCTTTGTGATTCAGAAAGGAAGAAAGCAACTACAAGTTTATACAAGTTGTGGGTCGGAGTTTTAATTGATTGTTTGATATCGATTGGTAAGTTGAAACTGAGCCCGGATTCCACCAATTGAAAGTCCATTCCACCACATGTTTATTAGAAAATATTATAAGATAATAATGAATATAAGGATTCATAAAAAGATAATCATCTTGAAAGGTAAATAAATAAATGTTAAATATAGCACAGACTTAATTCTTTACAAATTTGTGAAATGTCATACTTTTATATCAACGGGAGCTGTAGTGATCCAGCACATATTTTGGCTAAAGAAGGCGTGTTATTTGAGATTGATTTAAAACTCTTATATTTCTATCATTAATATAAAGCAGGCGTGTTATTTTTACTAAAGCAAGCCACCCACAACTAAAACTTATTTTTTGGGGAATGTTTGCATGTAACGTGATAGTTTTATTTTTATTTTTAAATAAAAAAATTGCTACTTATCATCAAATTCTTCCATCTATCCATCCAATAGAATATTATTCGCCAAAAATAAGACTAAACATGAGGAGAAAAATGTCAAATTGTGACGCCTAATTATTATCGTTTTGCAAAGCTGGTACGTGAGTCAATCATCATTTGTAATTTTTCTTGTCTAATTGTTCATTGTATGCTTTTATGGAGTGGTCATGATCCAACAAATGACTTGAACTGACTTGAACGGTGGTCAAATTTATAAGTTTTCTTCTGTCTAATTTTGAATTACAGCTTCTTATTCTATTGTAAGAATTTGCTCTTTGAAAATTTTCTGAATGTATGGAAGTTTTTTCTTTTCTGAAAAATATGAAAAAAATACTATCAAGTTCTTTGGAATATAATTTTATGAGAATATTAATTAGGGTAAGTTAGAGCCACTGTCCCCATCATTTGGACATCATTGCAATCTTGTCCCCAACCTTTTTTGGTAACTAATGGATCTTCAAACATCCATTAATTACTGGCAACAATGCTCCTAGGCAGTTTTCATTAAAAAAAAAAAAAGTGGGTATATTGTAACCACGAATTTTTTTGTTCCACTAGATTAAAAATGCACGATTATTAAACCAAGAATTCTATAAATATACCATAGCAATTGTACAAATATAACCTTGCGTGATTAAAAATGGATAATTTTTCACACTACACTTTTTATTATTTGCACAACTTTAGTTGCACTTAAACTCCTCAATTTTTTTCATTGTAACACTTACATCCTTAACTTTTTTATTCCACGCATTCTTATTCACTGGCTTTCAGTAATTAGTAAATCTTGTATTTGTTTGCAAGCCAAAGGAAAAAAAATTTATTATAGTGTCCCTTTGCAATAGTTTGACTAATTGCACAAACAATGTTGATCATTACATTCTAATAAAATTTTACAGATTGAATAAGACAAAATATAAACAACATGACCTTTCCACCTCTCCATCTATGCTGTGTTGCCAAATTTATGTATTAAGAAAATTTATACATGGCAGCCAGGGGCGGATGGATAACTTTAAAATTAGAGGAGCACAATCGAACTTGCAAAGAAGTCGGAAGAAATTTTACAATCGAAAATTTATGTCCAAAAAAATCATACCCCATGTAATTTTACTTCTGGAAATTTAAATGGGCTATGACTTTTTCGGATGTAAAATTTCGAAAATTTTTGATGTCATATTCCATATAAATTTCCTAATAAAATGATGAAAATTACATTGAGAAATTTGTATCGCAAAAATAATAAATGTTAATGAAATAATTGATTTTTTTTAAAATAAAAATTATATTGATAAATTTGTATCGCAAAAATAATAAATGTTAATTAAATAATTGAATTTTTTTTATAAAAAAAATGCGAGTTAGACGTCTTTCTTTAAGACTCACGTTTAACGTATTTTTAATTATTTTCGATATCTGTTTGAACTATTCGATATGCACATAATGTAGTTCTCAAAATAAGTTTTGAGGTGATATAAGTAATTTATAAATTCGATTAGCGTACGATCATCGGAGAATTTTTAAATTTAGCATGTTATCAAAATTCAAATTTATTATGATTTTGCCCCTATTTGGTGGAGATTAAAATCAATTTTTTTAGTAAATTTTGATAAGAGTTAAAACATTTATGGATTTCATGAAATATATTATTAAAATTAATTGTTAACTTTGAGTTAAATTAAATTTTAGATTTCAATCTATACCAAACATAATTAAAAAAAAAAAAATCTCAAAAGTTGGGGGCACTCCCCCCCCCCCTCCAGAACCCCCCTGGGTCCACCCATGATGGCAGTTACTATGCATTGCATCACAGCAGTGGAAGTCAAACCAACCTTTAGTCTTTATATGGATTTCATGAAATATATTATTAAAATTAATTGTTAACTTTGAGTTAAATTAAATTTTAGATTTCAATCTATACCAAACATAATTAAAAAAAAAAAAAATCTCAAAAGTTGGGGGCACCCCCCCCCCCCCTCCAGAACCCCCCTGGGTCCACCCATGATGGCAGTTACTATGCATTGCATCACAGCAGTGGAAGTCAAACCAACCTTTAGTCTTTTATCAAATATTCTGCTATTGCAACATAAAAAGCTTTTGAGACATGATATGTTAGTGTTCAATAACAATCAATATAAAGCATGAACTCAAAGAAACCTGAATAATGAATAGCAAGAGTAAAAATGTTTTAAGCATTCAATGAAATAAAAAATGTTAGGATTTGATAGTTTATGATGTAATTGGAAAATATGTGAATAAAAGGAACTAAATTGGATAAGTTACAAAAGTCAAGAAGTAGGTTGTAATTTTCATAATTCAATTGTATAGGCTCTAGGGTTCGAGCTTCAAAAGAGGACAAAAAAAGGCGCCACAATTTCGCTAGACTGTCGTCAGGATTTCGCTAGAGTAGTAGAAATAGAAACATTTTCTCTAGACTATCGCTGGATCCTCGCTCAAGCGACAAGTCATCGCTCGACTGTCGCTGAGCTCTCGCTCGAGTGACAGGGTTAGCCGAAAATTTTTTAATCGCGATTTCAAGGCTTTTTATCCGGCTTATTCAATCATAACCCTATCATATAAATACTAGAACGCCACAAAATATAAATTCTAAGGTTGAAACATAGAGTGAACTTGAGAGCTTTATCTTTTCATCTTCCAATTCATTGAGAGACTTCAACCTTCATTGATTTGATTATACTTGGAGGAGAAAACACGAGTTCCAGTTATTTCAAATACCAAGCTTACTGAGAAACACAGAGTTCTTCAAAAATCCATACGAGATAGACGAATCCACAAAGTTAGGGGTTAGAGAATCCAAGAGGGCTTTAATATTGCAGTCAAAGAGTTGGTGCTGGAGCGAAAAATCCAGGAGGGTTGTCAGATTGCAGTTAGGAGTTGGCGCAGAGGCACGCAATCCAGGAGGGTTGTCAGAATCTCAGTTAGGAGTTGTTGCGAATCTCAGTTAGGAGTTGTTGCGANGGAGTTGGCGCAGAGGCACGCAATCCAGGAGGGTTGTCAGAATCTCAGTTAGGAGTTGTTGCGAATCTCAGTTAGGAGTTGTTGCGAGGCACGCAATCCAGGAGGACTGTATTAACTTCAATTAAGTGTTCGGCGGACTGTAAGTTCAATCGTTTAAAGTGGATTTTGACTGGCAAAACGCTCGATGTTTTTACCAAGTTGGGGTTTTTCCATGAACATTTCGTGTGTTTTTTACTGCTTTATTTACTGTTTTCATATTCTGTGGTATTCAAACATAGGGTAATTTGACTGTATGCTTTCTATCTAGAGATAATTAATTAGTCACTTGCTGCTGGTTAATAACAATTTTTAATTCTGCATTTACACCTATTCAGCCCCCTCTAGGTATCCTCATATTTAAATCTCCAACAAAAATATCATCTGTGGGCTTCTTTTTGGTAAATGTTTCCATCAAGATAATTCCATAGCTATGAACATCTGCCATAGTCAATATCAATCCTGTTGATCCGTACTCTAGTGGAATAGGAAGAATATAAGATCAGAAATTTAAAATTTCAAGGAATTGTAGAAAGCGATAAATTAGTCAAACTATCCATTTCATCAAGGATAAAGCTTTAGAAATTTTTATTGCTAATAGTGCCTTGTAGACCCATTAATGAAAGCTGCAAGTAATACAATCCAATTACAATAAGGGGTTCCTTGTGACCAGTTCTTGGCTGAGATATTGGATGGATCAAAAGTCATTTTAAATTTGAAGGCTCGAAGAGTAGACTCATCACTGGAGTAGCCGAGACGTGCAACCACACAGACAAAGAAATAAATCATTGTCAATAAAAAATTATTTTGGAAATATAAAATGAATCTGTTTGGAGTGGAGCCTTGCGTGATGTACGTATACAATTTTTATGGGACTATAATAAGGAGGAGTTATAGAGATCCAGCACATGACTTGAATTAAATAGGCGTATTGCCCTGAGGATTTGATTTAAAAGCACTTATTTCATTATCAACTTTTCTTGTCAAAATGGTGATGTGTGGTAATATTAAACGAACAATAGAAAATGATTTAAAAGCACATGACTTGAATTAAATAGGCATGTTGCTCTGAGGATTGATTTAAAAGAACTTATTTCATTATTGAGCTCTTTTCTTGTCAAAATGGTGATGTGTCGTAATATTAAACGAACAATAGAAATTGATTTAAAAGCAAATGACTTGAATTAAATAGGCGTGTTGCTCTGAGGATTGATTTAAAAGCACTTAATTCATTTTCAAACTCTTCTCGTCAAAATGGTGATGTGTGGTAATATTAAATGAACAATAGAAATTGCCTAGAACATAGCGAAGTTGCTTCATTTTAAAAGAAAATGAAAATAAAATCTTCATTAGATTTGTTTTTCATTGTCCATTGACTGTCAACACACATTCATAAAACCCACAATACCTACTCACTAATTATCCTCAAATTTCGTGAAATTCACAACTTATAGTCACTCTCAAGCATGCTCCGTGTTTGGTGGTCCCGTATTTAGGTAAGCCCAAAATTTCATTCTTGAAAACCAAAAGAACTCTTTTTTACAATGACAGCATAAATTCAGCTAGTGATGAAAACTTTAATGTTGATAGAGTTGTATTTTAGATCAAAGGAAGATCAAATGTGTTAGTTATAATGTTTACTAAAAACTTATTTACAAATTTTTGGAATGGTTTACTTTTATATCAGGCGTGTTAGTATTCCAGCAGATATTTTGACTTGAGCAGGCGTGTTATTGGAAATTGATTTAAAAACTCTTATTTGAATATCCTTAAATGATTATGTACATCGTTTATGGATGAAGGGTTGCTTGGAACGTACTAAAGTTGCTTTCTCTGAAATCAAAAATGCAAAAAAATTATAGATTACTTACCATCAAATTCTTCCAACTATCTGTCCAATAGAATACTATTCGGCGAAAATAAGACTGAACGCATGACAACAGAAAATTGTTTAAGCTTCTCATAGGTCCCAAGCCTTTAGTATCATTGCCACTGATTTGATTACATGAAATTTATAGCATGTTAAGCTTTGCGAGATCATTGCAGATATCAATCAGATGAAGATTTATAGAAAAAATAGTATTTCTAAACTAAAATTCTTCTGGAGGATAGAGATAGAAATTGTGCTAAAAATATCTGTGTTGAGTATGTTATGGGACAAATTCAACTTTTTTAGACTTTTAAAGAATCCGAACATGTTGAAATCAAAATATTTAGATCACTGTACTGCACTCTATTTCAAGGAGTTTGCTCAAGTACCTCATAAGAGAGGTTACGGATTTCCTCGCAATAGTATCTCCTAGATCATTAACTCTCTGTCCAGGGGCGGAGCCAGAAAATAATTTAGGATGGGCTGAAATTTAAAAAATTTTGAATGAACTCGCGCCA
>CAIGRP010011225.1:810-21610 GCA_903798385.1 Fraxinus cuspidata
GGGGGGGGGGGGGGGGGGGGGGGGGGGGGGGGGGGGCGAGGGCTTGCCCCGTTTTCTGCCCTATTTTTTTAATTTCCCGTTAATTATTATTATTTTTTAGTTAATTAATTTTTTTCCTTCATGGGGCGGGTTCGGGGTCCGCCCCCGCCCCCACCCCGTGACCCGAGCCCCGCCCTGCCAACCCATTTAGGCGGATTTTTTTGCCCCATTCGGGGTGGGGAGGGGCGGAGCCGGGAAATTTTGCACTTTAGATATAGGCATCCTCTATGGTCTCCTAGGCACGAGTTTTGCCTGTATATGCCGTCATTTATGATTACAAAATTTATTTCACATGTTTATTAATGAACAATATTAGGATGAAATTGATTACCCTTGAGCTTTCACTCCAAATGTGGCAAGAGCTCCCTTCATTTACAACATTTGCAGTCCCATAATACCAATCCTGTAACAAGCATTTAAACAAAGATCAATTGTTCATATAGTCTGAAAAATAATTAAAAGCACAATGTAGATTTTACTATAAAACAACCTATTGTGGTGTATTAGTTTTTTGACAATACTTCTTGTTGTGGGCTATTAATCCACAGGTACTACAAGTAATAATCATATTACTCTTCTTATTCAACTTTACTTTGGATCCAGAACGAGTTAAAACATATTTTTCTTCATGTCTTCATCTCTTCTTCTGTTTTCTTCCGCTTTTACGCAAAAACCATTCTGGTGGTTTCATTGGGGGAGCATCTATTCGAGGCATAATTTTGTTCCGTTGATAGGATTGATTATATTCTCGTAATAACTCATATATGTGCTCACTCTATAACACTCATGTACATACTTCCAGGGCTCACCTCTTCTATTGAAATTAGAAGCAATTGCATGAGCACAAGAAATCCCCGATATCTCCTATCTCCTACATGCACATGTCTTGTTTAGTAAATCAACAAATATTCTTTAGTCGTACATTTCACATAAGATTGTGTCCCTCCAGACCAGTCAACCTCACGTCTCTCCACTAACTCAATGGACATCATTAGTTTCTGTAGCACTTTAGGACATAAAGGCCCTATGACTTTCTTCATCTTGTATCTCCTTGTTTGTATCCTCTTCATGACACTTATATGTAAATTAATCAATATCGTCAGTGTGGATTCCCCCCTTCTTCTAACACTAAATTGTTGAAAACTTAGCAAAGATTGTTCAAAAGTATATCACTCTTCACCTTTGTAAAAAAATAAGCCTTGCTGCCTTTTCTTTAACCAATTATGTGCTGCAGGACTCTCATTTGCAATCTCACCCATCCGGAACATCCAATCATGCACTGTTGTTGACTTTACAGCCTTCCATAAATATTCCTTTAGAATCAACCCCTTGAAATCAGCTTTGAAGAAATTGGTATACATTTGTCTAACACAATACCGAAGTTCTGCCTCTGGATACAAATCTTTTATCACATTCTGTAAATCCTTTTTCCTATCTGTCATAAAAGTCCATTCATTGCTACTCCAAATTTCAAATCTTCACCCAAATGTTATATAAACCACCTCCACGTAGTAGCATTCTCTTTCTTCACTATAGCATATGGTATTGGTAAATACAATCATTGGCATCTAATGCCACTGCTAGAAGCATCAGCCTTCCAAATGTCCCTTTCAAGAAATACCCATCCAACCTTAAAATTTATCTACAACCGGCCAAAAATCCTCTCTTGCAAGCTTCTAAACATATATGTATTTCTTAAAACTTTGAAGCATACATGACAACAATGCACGCAGACCTCGGATTAGTTCTCAAAATTTCAGCTTCATAAGACCTAAGCAATCGAAACTGAGCTCATCAGATCCGTGTATCATTACCCTAGCATATCTTCTACTCCATCATGCCGTAACTTTATTGATTGTCAACTTGAGACCGTCCTTTACAACCCTCATAAGTAGCTTAGACTTCCAATAAATGTCAACTTTGAACATTTCTAAATACCTCTCTACTATGTTTTTAGCAGTGCAATGCTTATTTGTGTCAACTTTGAACATTTCTAAATACCTCTCTGCTATGTATTTAGCAGTGCAATGCCTATTTGTTCCATCCTTTATGCATGTATGTTCTGAGTTTTTAGACTTCATCTGTACGTATCTTTTTTCTTTTCCATGATGCCCATATCCTCCATGTATATCCTAATTTACAAATGGTCTGGGCTCTAGACTCAACATTAGGCCTAAAATTAAAGTTGCACCTGGTTGCTACCCCGTGGTTCCTAACTGCTTGCTTAAACTCCGCTATATTTTTAAACTGTTTTCCAATCTCTAGCCGAGGATCTAACTTCTCCTCCTCTTGCTCATAAAATAGGGAAATGATAAGCATTTTCTTCTTGGAAGAATAATCGGTGTGCAAATCCTCTTCACTTGGACAGTGATCCCACCTCTTCTTCGACGACAGACTTTGCATTCAATCCAACCAAAATATGTTCACTTGCATTATTGTCAGATTGAAAAGTATCATCGCCTGAATCATTCAAATGACATTCAATGGTACCACTGCATCATCTTCAAATGTATTATCTGCAAAGTTAAGTATCAAAGCATCGTGAGTATACAACCTACAATGGCTATAATATAGAAATAAGCATATGGGTGAACCTCAAGTAATATAAAATTTTAGAAAGCTCTGGGCTGCTATAAATATGAATATTTTTAAGTGTGACTTAGTGTGAAGTTTGTGAAGTGTTAAGGAAAAACACTAGTGTATGAGAGCTTAGATTTGATACATGTTGCTGGTGTGTTTCACAAACATCAATATAGTAATATGAATTCCTAAGGCTATAAAAACCTAAAATCATATAAAATGAGGCCAAAAAAAAAAAAAAAATTCAAGTGAAACCCAAAATCCAATCCAGTTCAGACCCTAAATCACAAGAAAGGATGTGGTCCAAGAACAAGGTGGTCGACAAATTCATGAATTGCATATATAAAAAAGAAGACGTGGGTACTTAAAGTTTCATTCCATCAAAAAATACTAAAATTATTTACTTCCTTGTGGTCCTTCTTCTATTTTCTCCAAAATCGCTTCTTCGGTGCCTGCCATTAGTGGGTCTTGTGGGCACTTTTTTGGAACTTGATTAGAATTTTTTTGTTTTATTTATTTATTTTGTTGAGGAATTTAGGGTTCTATGAAAGTGGAGTTTTCTTAATTTGGAGATCTATGGTAAATCGCTTTAATTTGGGATTCACATTGGACAAAGTGGTTTGGGGATGATGTGGGAAATGAATTGATTTGAAATTTGCTTCAGCGATTATGGAATTTCTAGATTAGGGATGAGTAAATCGTTTTAGGACGAAGGAAAAAGTAAGTTCAATTAATTATTTTTGTCCAAGTGACAATACTTGATCGAATTTGTTGACACATAGTATTTTTATCAACCATGTGTAACTTTTTCTCTAGATAAACGGATGTAAACAATCGGGTGATGGATGTATAACTTTTTGCAAAAGTGAGTGAGCAACCAGTAATATTTTATTTTTGGGTAAGCAAGTAGTAATCAGAGCTAAATATTAATGATTATTGAATTAATTAACTTGAACAAAACCATAAATAACATTAAATTACTTTAAAAATAGAATTAATTTCAACTAAATCAATTTATTAACAAACAAAATATGGTACTTTTACCCAATTAAGGCACCATTGATCTCATATTATTTCGAAACATTGTTTGTTATAGTAAAATTCACTACTACACATTCACTTAATAAAATATTTTACACACAAATTAATAAAGTAACTTTAAATTTCAACCATATATTTTCCAAAAAAATACTATTCATTACTCTATTTTTTCTACAATAATGAGAGACAAACACACTAAGGGTGTGTTTGACCCACATTATTTTGGAAGAATGTATTCTGAAATAGTAGATTGAAGGAGAATGTATGGTTGAAAAAGAAGGAAAAGTTATTGATGTGATGGAAAATATTATTTTATTGAAGAATGTGTGGTTGAAAATTAGTAGAAGAATGTGAATGAAAATTTTAATGTGTACCAAACAGGGCTTAAAAGAGTTTTAAATATTCATTTTTAAATATAATTTATTTTTAAACTATAAAAAATAATATCACTCTATCTATTCCTATTTGGGGTTTTGAAAATCTCCCAAAACCTTTTCTTATTTCAATTCTGGCTCTTCAGTGTACGATCCAGAAACTATTAGGGTTTATCTGTAAATTGAAATGGCGAAAAACCCAACTAGCGAATCGAATTTCAAACGCAACGCTACGAAGAAAGACCTTCAGGATTTGTGTAGGGAGCATGGTCTGTCTCCTTACAAGACTAAAGCTAATTTGCTCAAATCTTTGCGCCCCTATTACAAGGTCAAATTTACTTATTTCAGAATTTTATTAGTTACATTTTGAACTATTTTCAATTATTTAAAAAGTTTCATGCTAAACAATTTAAATACCTGTTGCATTTATCAATTTATCGTTTATCTGCTGTGGTAATTATTTTACATATATGCCAACTATATCAATTTATCATTTAGCTTGCTTGGATCTGAGGGAGCATATTATATGTTAAATATCAATATGTTGTATTAAAAAGTGGGACTGAATTATGTGAAAGATGGCAATTGTTTCTCTTATTAGTAAGGATCGGAGTTAGTTTCTTAAATTGATTTTATAAACTTTTTTTTGACTTTTTATGTTTTTTTATAGCTTGTCAGAAAAGTTATGAAGCTTAATGTATATATTGACGACATATATCATCAAAGGCTCAAATGTTTACACTTGGCGACTGTTTAACAATATTCATTATGTTTCCTTTTATATATGACATTTTAAGATAGAGGTACATGGATAGAAATAATGATAACATATGTCTCAGTCCTAGTGTCGCAGGAAGCATGAATCAACTTCAAATGGATATGCAGCAAAGAGAAATTCAGCGAAGCAATAAAAATTTAAACAGATTCAAGTTCCCAGTGCAAAAGAGCCCTTAAGAGAGCTGATAGAAACATTTATTTAAGCAAGAATACAGAACCTTGTTTCCCTAAAATAAGAAAAGAAAATAGTGCCCATGCTGAACCACATTTCTGGCACGTGCCTAACGGATTGGAAAAGTAACTAGAAGACACAGAAACACCAGAAAACAAAATCACTACAGGAATGCAAAGTTAACATTTACGCGCCAACTATTATTGTTGAACAAAGCATACTTTTTGATTTCAGAAACAAAATCAAGACAATGTCAATTGGTTCTATCTAGCCCAGCCAGTTTTTGCAGGTGTCTTAATAACAACTCGAGCTCCGTGCCAAGCTGTTATATCATACGTATGAGATACGGCACGAAGCTCGGGTCGCTACAACTAGGAGTTAGGACCCAATTTTATCAAAAGGCACCAGTAATTTCTTACATGGAGAATATTTTCTTTCATCGGGATATAAATATGTTTATCTTCTTAATGAAGTTTCTTCTGGAATTCCGTGTCACAGGTGATAGGGATGGCGGCAAACCCAACTAGTAAAGTGATTGATGATACCAACATTACCAAGAAGGAGCTTCAGAAATTGTGCAGGAAGTATGGTCTGTCTCCTCATGACATTAAAATCAACTTGCTCAGCTCATTGCGCACCTATTTCCAGGTCAAACTTACTTATTTCATAATATTATTCATTGCACTTCTAACCAATTTTAATAATTTTAAGTACTGCATGTTGAACAATTTTAATGATTGTTGCATTTTCTTCTTGTTGGCATTTATCAATGATATGTTTACACATATGTGCCAATTCTATACATCTCTTTCTAGATGCATTGTAATCTTATATTCTTATCTTTTACCTTGTGTTTAGATTCAATCAGTTCATAGGAATTGACTAGTTTTGACCCTTGCTGTTATATTTTCTGAGTTAATGAAGATGTTTCTGCTTGGAAATGTCTTAAATATTAATACTTCCATGCAAGTACTGCTATTGCTTTTCCCTTCTTGATATGCTTTTTTACTTGCTTGATTTGAGGGATTATATCATGTGTTAAATATCAGCATGTTGTTTTAAAATCTGGGAATTAATTATGAAAATGCTGGCAATATCTCTTATCGTGACAGATTTGAAAAGCTTTAACTTAAAACATTTATCGACTGTTAACCAACTTCATTCCGTCTCCTTTTCTTTATGATACTTTAAGATGGTGATACAGGGACAGAAATGGGATGAGTAATAACGATGGCTGAGTTGATGAGTAGCAAAGAGAATATTCATAAATTTGTCTTCTCTATGAAGTTTCTCCAATACAAATATCATTAAACTATTGGCACACATCAGTACTTTTTCTTAGTAATATTTAATTTTATAGATATTTTGGGTTTTTAGATGAGAGGTTATGTTGGTCTTCAGATGTTGATGCAGCATATCGCTTTAGTATTCTTTGTTCATGGCGTTTAAAAAGTTGTTTGAGGCTTATTGCTGTAGAACAATATTGAACAAGAACAAGATGGAGAAAAGAAAAAAGAAGAGAAAGAAGAAGAGGGAGAATAAAGAGAATTTAGAGGGAGAAATGTATTAAATTTATTCAAAAGTATGTCTTAATATAAAGCATAAGCTCCTTTATATAGGGTTTAAACTAGGTTAATTTATGTAAGAATTATCTAACGAAATACTAGAGAATCTATCGATTTAGGTAAGAAACAACTATTAAAATACTAGAGAATATAAACCTTGAGGAGTTGCTCAATTAGTCATGCCTTGGGTTTGCTCCCCAATGGTCACCAGTTCGAGTTGAGTACCCGACTGTAAATCTCAGGGTCTCGTGGGAATAGTCGAGGGGCGCGCAAGCTGGCCCTGACACCCACGGTTATAAAAAAAATACTAGAGAATATAAAATCCTAAATAAGTATTCAATTTGGAAAGTATCCCATATAATATATTTTCTAGGATTCCCATCACTTACACCTAGTCTCACGTGAGGCTTTTATTAAACGTGTTAAACATATTTTTCAAGTGTAGTTTTGTAAGGCTTATGCCTCAAGGTAAAGTTATAGTATACTTATTGTGACAACACAAATTTTTAACGATTCGAGTGTCATTAAAATTTAAATTAAACTTAAATAAAAGTGTTGAAATGAATAAATAGGATTTTTATAAGAATAATTATGATTCAACATTAGAAAATACGTTTGATATAAGGAAGACTTAAAATGACTTCAACATAAATTAACTAAAATTCGACATAACTTCAAGAAAATTATTTTAAATATCTTATGAAGGCATTCATCTTCGCATTGACCTCCTCAAACCATTAATTTTTTGAAAAGGAAAAAAAGAACATAATGTGAGATGAAATCTCAATAAGTGTGCGTGAGTAATTTTTTTTTTTTTTGTTCTTGTATATGCATTTCATGGAAAATTTAATATTTGCATAGAGAGACACGGAAATTGGACTTAACTTAGATGGTACCAAGTTTCCGTGTATAGCACTACTATACTCCAGTTCGTCCATACAATCTTATACACGATATGGACCATAACTTAACATAATCATGAAATAACATATAAGGAATTATTCACGTAATAACGTAATAACACTTTCTTCATTAGACAAATCAAAATAATAGAAGTGATTGTTTGGAGAGAGGTCCTTGAGTCTTGTGTGGAGTTGAGTATTCATGTGTGATTGTATATTTAATATTAAAAGGACAAGAGAAAGATTAAAGGTGGAGAGACTAAGTAGTAGCCGTAAAGAGGGAGTGTGTAAATAGTTGATGAGGGGTAGTATGTAGTGTTGGGTTTATCTAGTTTAAATTCTTGGACTATGTATAGAAAAGTGAAAGGAAATGGCTAGATATTAGGTATAGTCAATGCATAAATGATGTATTATCTTGAAAGTGGTCCAATCAATACCTTTAATCATGTGGTCAATTCAATTGACTTAGCTTGAATCTTGGCGTAAATAATGCATGCTCTCAAATCAATTACTTTTATTTATGTGGTCAAACTTAGTCCTCCTCCTCCTGCCCCTTTTAATTCATTGACGTTAGCCATTTCAGTCGAGGTGACATCATAAATTGAGTAATGAAAAAGTTAAATCGCTTGACTTCAATTAAGGGATTGAGTTATAGATGCTAATTCGTGGATACGAAACAGGAAAAGCAACATTAACAGGAGGAAGTAAGGTGTATATTGATTTGAAAGGACTAAGTTTCTGCTTAAAACTTCTCTTTTGATAATTCTATTACAGGATTTTTTACTGGCACTATAAGGTATGTATTAATTGATCGTTAGGCTCTTTTTTGTGTTTAAAATATTTAGCATAGAGAAACACTAGTTGAGCTCTATTCTCCGTAGATAGCTTCTTTGCTATTAAAATTGAAGCAAGGTTCGTCATTCACTTACCAATGGCAGCTATGATGTTATATCAAGTATAATCTCTAAAGTTAAACCATAAAGGCTCATGTGCTTGTTGATTACCACATTACATATGAATTTAGGTTGGACCTTTTCTCTATAGGTTTACGTTTAGGGCTAGTTCTAAAGATATGCTCACACAATCTTAATTGATTTGTTTGCAATGTATCCTGAATGATATCCTTACCAACTCACCTATATGTTTTTACTTGTATCTTTTTTCTGCATAAAATATTTATGTGGATGTTGTTTCTTTATAGTTCGACTTGCATTGTCTTGTAGTCTTATAAATATATAGAATTCTCCTAATCTTGCAAGAATATGATGATCACAAAAAACCCATAGGCAATTTCTTTTGAGTAACATCATGATTGATTTCTTCCTCCTTGTGAGCCTGAGCATTGTCAAATTGTCACTTTTTGATATTTTGTGACCTTGAATTTTTACTACCTTCTAGAAGTAATTCAAATTGACATATTTCATTTCGCGTACTCTACACAATTTTAATCTCAAAGTGGGCCCTTTTTAGTCCCCGTCACCAATATAATGCCATCCACAGAATCTATTTCATGGGACCTCGTAGTGTATGCTCTTTGATAGCTTAACTGAAAAAATAAAACAATGTCGACTTAAAGTTGATCGTTGCTGAAACCTTAATAGGACTGGAGGTTAGCTGAACTCTACTAATGGTAGTACAGATTATGGTCACAGCCCTTTCCAACTTAATCTTGATGTCATTCATAAACCTAGTTTTTATTCTCTTTCGTCAAGCCTAGCGTAATACATTCTGAAAGCCTACCATACACCTGTTCTAGATCAATGGGCAATGTTCACGGGTAGCATGAACTTCATTTGCATGTTTTACATATAACAATTAAATGACTTGCATGTTGTGTGTTACTACCATGTGGTTTCTTTAGGTCCCATAGCATATATAACTTTCATGTTCCTGATATTTGGCAAATTTTCAGAAGATCAACTTGAATTTATTTTCGGAAGTGGAAAGTTTGAATGGGAGCTCTAAATCTCTGCTAACAGAACTGCTTTCTGAAGCGCAGTTGAGTGAGGCAACCAAAGTCAATAAAGGTCCATGTCAAATTGTATTTTATGCCTGACAATATACTGCAACTATGAAATGTCTAATATTCTAATTTTTAGGCGTAGAAGGCCGCAAAGGAAAATTTACTGCATCTTTTGTACATGGTCATCGGATTTATAGTCATTCGAGAGAGAAGGATGACCAGGAAATTCACTCTCAAACTGTTAAAACCAATGAACTAGGAAATCTCAAGGAGGCAGGAGTTCATAATAAGGTTGTTTGTCTTATCTTTCTTTATATGATAAGATCATTTTATACAATATCTCCATGTGGCTTATTGAAATGTCTGTGAATTAATTTAAAAAAGAATGGGGGACAAAGGTTGCAATGATAACATAGGCTATCTCGTGTCCAATGGAAGATTTTTTCCTGCCGTTCATTGTATAGTCCATGGGCAGGATCAAATAGCTTATCCATGGTAGACCTTCAGCCTGATGTCCCACTTCAATATATTGAAAAGCATCTTATCATTTTTCATTTCATTGAGAAAAAAATAATTTCCTCTTTCTGTAAAATGCACAATTTTGGCTTGCCCATTAATATGAAAAAGAGTTGAATCTTTGAGATGGTAGGTCATTTAAGCATTTGAACTTTTCTGTTACTAACCCTTTTGGAAACTCATCTTGCTTGTATTTCGTTAATTCAGGCATCTGAATTCAAAAATGTTGAAAAAGTCAGGTGCTCAACGTCCAACATCCAAAAACACTCCAACAGCAAGAAACAGGAAAATACATGCTCACAAAACCTTACTCAATGTGATGTATATAATTTGAGACCTCGGAAGTCCCATCAAATCAGTGCTGGCATGAACAATTTTTTTCCTGCGGAAAAAGACTCCGTTGGCAGTATAGCTGGATCTCAACATATAGATAGTACATCTACAATGGATGGTGCCATTCCTCTTGAATCTTCTACTTCAGTTTCCTCCTTGGAGTTTTGTGTCAGATCAGAAGAAGGAATAAACCTTTTCGTCGATTTGAGTTCAAGCACGCCCAATTGGTCTAAGAGATTGGAAAATGAAGTGCGCATTTTTCAGGATTTGCAAATGGATAAATTTCAGAGGTTTCGTCAAGAACTGATGGGTTCATTTATGGGTAATGTGGATGCAGGGTTTAGAATTAGTAGTTACTGTGCACATACTGACCCTTCCCCGAATTCATTCGCTAGAAAAAATAGCAAGTCAAGAATTGAATATCCAGATGCAGATGATGGGCTTTCAAGTAATATGATGACAAAACCATGCGTTGTCTCTGTAGAAATGTCTATGCACTTGCAAGATAAAAATAAAGTTCTACGCCTTCCCAGACTTAATGCCTATATCCAGAATGTGCCAGTTCCTGGTATAAAATCTTGTACAGGAAATGAGGAAACAGAAACCAAGGAGTTAAATGCGTTTCACGCTTCTCCAATAAAACTCCGTGGCAATTCAGTTAGTATGGTTTCAAACGGACTGGTAAGCACACCGGAGAATCAAAATACGAAGCTTGGTCGTGTGAAGTGTCATGAAGATCTGAAGATGAGTTACAGACCAGATAACTGCACAGTGCCAAGTTCTATTTCGATAGCAAGTGGTGCTGTTGGGATGCAGTTGTCTGGCATTGCAATGCTTAGACAAAATGCGTCATATTCTACTGTGGTAAATGATGATTCATTGGGCTTCGTTGCAGTAGATGTAGCAGAAACAGGAAACATTGGTTTGGCTAACGCCATTGAAGTCCATCACAATGCTTCTTTGGATTATGTACCCACAACTGCTGATGAATCAGTAATCTATTTTATACTTAATCTTTCTGATCTTGTTTCTTGTGTGGAATTCCTTGACCATAGTTTTTAAGTTTATAACTCTTATGGTCTAGTGCCATTTCTTGCTCACAATTCAACACTAGTCAAATCAAGTTGGTGGTTAAAGACACTTTGTTTACATATACTGTGAATTTAATAACTTAATTGAGAGTAGACAAAGTAATCAATGCTTGTAACTTACAAGTAATACACTATATATCTACCATATTGGGCAAACATTGATATTTTTTTCCTTTCTTTTCCTTGTTGGGAGAGTGAAGATTTTATTTTTAGTTTCTTTGGGATATATCTTAGCAGCATGTTCTGCATAAGCCATGTATTTTGCAACTTCGTTCTACTGTTTTCTGCTGGTAGATAACGAAACTGTCTTCTTGTTTGCAGAAAGGGGGCTGCCCTGATGGGTCAAAAGCTTCTCAGTAATCACCTCTCTCATTCTATGACTTTCTTACGACTTTTTATGTAATGTGGTAATCGTGGCATCGAATGATATTCTTTGGGGGACATTTGCATGTTACCAGGATATCAAAGAAACGATTGGAAGACTGTGTATGTGGCAGAGGTCACAAGAGAAAGAGAAATAATGGTTTATACCAAGAAAGCTACCATCAACATGATGGGAGAATTTTAAGAAGTGCCTACCGACTTGGTCAGAAAGTTTTCCCTAGAAGATCAATGCGACTGGTTTCCAAGGTCTAATCTTGTTTATTCACAGTTCCTTTATTGATCAATTTTTGAATTCAGTTGAAATTGCTCATTTCATTACACTTAGCTTCATAAGAACTTGTCCCATCCACAAAAATATGTGGAGTGGGAATATCAATAGACTTGTGCCGTCTTAATATGCTTTAAAAATTCCATGTATGACATTGCACCATAAGTAGTTGCATTTGTACCTCTGACGCACCTGCTATTTCTGAAGATCACTTGGGGATTAATTATCCTACTAAAGAAGAGGATAAAAATACTTGGGACACTGAGATCTGATGATGTCGTCTTTCTCATAAAAATCAGCATCTCAATATATCTATTGATTTTAGAAGTTCGGTGCATACATTCAGGATAAATAAGGATCTTTTGAAGGAGTCATTTATATTAAGAACCAGTAGAAGCAAAAAGGATGGTTTATTTTTAGTAGTCACATCCTGGATGATCTTTCTTATTGACAAAGGAATAACTAGCAGTGAAGATGACAAACGAGACTATATCTTCCTGTGGACTACATCTCAAAGAGTACTGGCATTTAAAAAGTGGGTTGAAAGCTTAAATTTGAATTTGACTTGGATAAAATACTCACCTGGTCTTCACTGTAGAACAAGTGTGGAAATGGCTGCCTATTAGCATTAAGTAGGAATTGTAACATATTTGTATTTATGAACCTGCACTAACTGCTGGTGAATATTTCAAAATTTGAGTAAAGATATTCCAATATTACGAACTTAACTAAGTGTGATGACAATTACGATACTATTGTATTGTGTGAAAATTGATTTTATTTAAAATCGTCTGATAAATGATTGTTTGATTGAGAATTATGTGCAATCATTCTTATTGGAAGACTTTCAGATCTATTTGTCTTTGTAAGTTCTATTTCAAATAGGTTGTATGCTCGAGTACTCCAGTTGAGGATTTTTTAACGTCGAATTAGTTTAGGGTGTGTTTGAGTTCCATTTTTTATAAAAGAATGTGTTTTGTAATAGTGATTTTTCAGAGAACATGTGTTTAAAAGTTGGGGAAAAGTTTTGGGTTAATTTGTAAAGTTACTTTATTGGAAGAATGTGTGATTGAAAATATATTTGGGGAAAATGAGTTTTTATGTAATGGGGCTCAAACAAGGACTTTATATTCCGTTATGTTATTGTATAAACTTCTTTTAGTTCGTTTTTGATATTTTAACTCTTACTTATAAGTAGTTTATTTTCAATAGGAACAACTTATGAAGCGTAGTGTGGTATTTTACAATGCTTTTGAATCTAGGGTAATGGAGGGGAAAGAATGAGCTCTTTTAGTAATGTGTTTTGATAGTTTTTGTGGGCAGAAAGAATAGATATCATGGGAAAGAAATGAAAGGGTGGGGAAATTTTGCATAAAATTGTTTAACACCAATCTTGCCTTCCAATATTTAGGTGATGCCATTTCTGCTAAAATATTTATGGTTTAAAAAGATAGATTTTATGTCATCATTTTTTTTTCCCTTTCTTCTTGTTAGCCAAATGAGCTAAATTTATGGGCATGATCTCTTTTTTTTTCCCTCATCTTTCTTTCTATCATATTCCCTTTTCTTATATCCCTGTTCTCCATGGTCCAGCTCCTTTATTTACTTATTTATTTTGGTTTGTGGTTTGGATTCTCTCTTTTTGATTCTAATAATGTATTTGTCCACCCTAAATTGTATATTTGGTCAGAGACATGATTATTATGCTATTCTCATCTTTTATATGTAAATAGAGGAAGATTCTGGATACAACTTGACTGGATATTGTGCCTTATTACTTCGAAATCAATTGTGTTTCTTTTACACGTGCAATTATCTGCTATTTTGTGGAATCGTCAGCTTATTTCAAACCTCTAAAGTTTGCTATGTACTTTGTGTGCATTGTATCCCAGTTCTGCTCAAGCTAAGATGGCTCAATTTCACATTTTTGGCCTTGATTAGAATAGTATGTCAGTATCTTTTGTTGTCAAGAAACAGGAATGATTAACCAAGGGAACATTGGCCTAGCGCAAAAGAAACCTTCAAATGTTTTCTTTGTTTTATCAAACATATGTAGCTTTTACTTTCAGAAAATTAATCTTGATACTTCGCGATGATATTCTATTACCTGTACCTAACTTCTGCAAGTTTATTTGATTTTTATATTTTCAGTGAGTTCATGTGATGCATATAGTCATTTTCAAAGTTTCTGGTGCTCGTGCCATGCTACATTTCTCATGTTGCAGTCCAGATTGTCTCAAGTATATTTCAAGGTTTCGCAGAGGTTTTACATTCCTTTTGGTACAGGCTACTTTTTTTTTTTTTTCAAATTCTCCACAAAACATTGAATGTGAGTTTCATGAGTTTCCCATTTCTGTGGTCAATTTATTTGAAGACAGAATATAGCTCATAAACTTACTGTGTCACCCTAGTGATGATAACTTTTATAATGCATATACATCACTGTTGTCTTCAGATATGAGAATATTTAAAAATTAAGTAGAAAGACAGTTAGTTGTTAACTCTTTTGAGGATATAATATGTTGATTAAAGCATTATCCGACTAAAAATAATTGAGGTATTTGATATAGATCTTTAAATTTCAATTTTTAACTATATTCTCAACTTTTATATCGTTTGTCTTTGAACTGTAGTCCACGTTACTGCTTAATAGTTGAACTTTGAAACGTACCTTATTTGTCATTGAACTCTCAAATGTTACCCATCCGTCATCACTGGGGCTGACTATGTTTCATAACAACCACCTCTCTCCTTTCTAGACACCCCCCTTCCACCTGCTCCCACCCCACCGAAACTGCATCCCAACTTTTCCTCCACCACCTAAATATACAATGCTTGAAGTATGTCTATGAACTGCTATTGTTTGAACCAATCTATCTTATTGCATTGAGTTCCTTGAATAACAAGATAACCATATAATATAGTTAATATCCCAAAAATGTAAATGATGCTTTGAGTTCCTTTAATTTGTTCTTTTGGTAACCTGTTAATAATGAAAACTGTCCCAATTACAATATCACATAGTTAAAATAAGCAAACATCGATTAAAGCAGGATTAATTACATGAATCTCTCCCTTGACTGTTCTGAGGCTGTAAGTTTCTGGCCAAATGACCGTATTACTTCAAACAAAAATTGTAGGCTGATTTTTGTTAACACTTTGGGACTATTGAAATGACTTCCGTGTTTTTGGTGCTTGGGGTTCTGCCTTTGGCATTGGCTGGTGGTGGCTATGGTGCAGCTCTAAGCAAGAGTATTCCTTTTTGTTGAAGCTTGGAGATCTGGTTATTTGCCCAGAAATTGAAGAGTCAAATGGATGGGCAATTCTGTTAACAACTACGTTGCAGCTCAAAGTAAGAGCATTCTCTTCTTTGGCGGTTGCAGCAGTGGATGGGGTAGTTGGAAGATGGGAGTCGGATAAGAAGTGCTTGTTAGGGTGGGGTGGGGCGAGGATAGGGGTGGGGTATATGAGGAAGAAGAAGAAATTTATTTGTTTTTTTAATATTGTTTTTCTTTTCATTTTGTTGAGTGGCGATATATAATGGCTAAGTGGTGCTGGACTTCTGTCTGCCACGTAGGCAATTCCATAAAAGAGATGAAATCGAATCCATCACAGTGATGGATGGATAACACACTTGAACGTTCAGTGACCAATGAGGTAGGGTTCCGAGTTCAGTTATTAAATAGTAACATGAACTATAATTCACCAACCAATGATACATTTAACCTTTCTGAAAGCCATCATATTGTTGCACCTTCCTGTTGCTCAGATTTATTTTTAAATTCCATTTCTCTATATGAACTGTGAGTACCCTTATTTCGTATGATGTCAATTTTTTGAATTCTCATTATAATTATATCCCTGATTCCATTGGTGGAGCTACAGCGTGCACTGGCTGCGGCCCTCCCAATCTTCCTTCCTAAATTATCGGACCTTTTCGTAGTTTTAATGTGTATTCTAATTTTTATTTTATTCACTTGTTTATATTAGTGCGTGTCACATCGTGTTATTAAAGAGTTGAAATTTTAAGTTCTTATAATTGGAAGCACCATTACTTATTATCCAGGATATTTCTGTTGCATTTTGAGGATGAATTTTGGATCAGTAGTTTGATAATACAGAAGTGCCGAAGGCACATGCCTTGTGGTCTGCCTCCATGTGAAGCTTTTGTTAGAGGCCTTAAAGCTTATACTTTAATTGGCCCTTGTGAAGGCTTGGCCTTGACTTAAAAAAGGTTCAAACCTCATGGCACAAGCCTAGGGTGGCCGAGGCACATCTTCCTCAGTCTTGCCCTCTTGGGGATCTGTTCGGGTCCAGCATAGGTTTTGCCCATTACATTATCGGATTGTAGTTTCAAAAACATCCCTGTCCTAGAAACTTGGAAGAAACAATTGGAGCGCTTGATTCATGCAACTAAATTGTGACCTCCCATCCATCATATTGCAGTGCGTAATTACATACTAGGTCTTCGTACTGCTGAGTTAAACTTTACACTTCTAAATTTCCTACTTCATTCAAAAGCTATATTAAGAACTGAATAAAAAAGGTCTAAACATTTTTATTTTGATTATTTGAAATGTTAAACAGATGTGATTATATTATAATGTTGCCATTGCATTGAGCAGTTATTTGTTGACAGCATTTTTTTCTTGCTAAATGTGTATAATGAACCCCTTTTCTCATATTGCAGGTTGCTGCATTCAGGGATTTTATTAATTCACAAGATTATAACTAAAAAATGCTGCCTGTATTTGTCTGCTGGTTAACAGCGTTTTGGTACCTTTATACCGGTCCCGTTTTTTTTTTTTGGCGAGATTCTTACAGAATTGTGTTAGACCTGGAAATTGAAATTGAGAACAATTCTTGCAAGAAATTTGTGAAAAGAATAGTGACCCTGACCCTTCTTCACAGTTTCATTCATATTGTTGTTAAAACTGAAACTATTATGACAGGTTTGAAAGGAAGGGCTAATTAGACCATATTTTACTTCCATAGATCGATCCCTTTTATCTGCTGCCCTTCACCTACTGCTTACGGTATTATTATGCTCCATTTCAAATCTTGTATCAGCGTTATAGCACCAGTCTGTATATTTTCTTCAATAACTGGCAGGTATCTAATTGCTCAACAGAGCGCCAATTTTTCACTCAGCCATTTGGTACATTCAGGGTGAGAGAATTGCTACCAAAATTTGGAGAATAATATGCACCATTTGATGGCAACCAAGTGCCAACACTTTGTGCATAAAACATATTTATGTATGCATTAACCCTTTAATTGGTAAATATCAAGCTGACAACTATAATTCCACCGTAATGGTGAAGTTTTTCCTAAGAAAATAATTAAACAAGTTTACGAGTTTTTCTACATTGGAACATATTGTATAAGGTAATTAATATACCGTATAGCTGCCAGGAGAAAATAGTCCATGGACAGGGAACCAGTCCAGCTAACTCGATTTTTCGAAGAAAAGAGTGTCCTTTGGGTAATTAGTTATGCAACATTATCTCACTGTTAGCAAATGAAAATCAGACTTTAACGATTTGAAGATGGATAGAGCCGGTGCTGAAGTTGCCTGTGTTAGGTTTCATATTTTGCATTTTCCCTCAAAGATTTGTACCCTTAGAAATACCAAAATTTCCATTAATTATTAAGGTAAAAAAAAGGGCAATCCCAAGCTAGCCCAAATTACCCAAGGTCGAGGCCCCATAACCACGACACTCTTGCAGGGATGAATAGCCCGTGTAGTTGGGGAGCCCAAGTCGTGCTGCCTGACTAATTACACGCACAACTCTTGATCCAAATATCCAAATTGAATTCGTTTTTTGCGTCAAACTCCAAATACAATTATATTTTTAATGGATCAATAATTTTCAAGTTGTGGGTTTAATCTATAAAAAATAAATAAAATACAAGAAATTTCCTCAAGTAATCCCAATTAAACATTATTTTCGGATATAAATAAACGTGTAAAGTACTTATTTATATCTGAAATGACTTGTAGATTTCTGGAGAGTATCATACTAAAAGAAAGTAAAAAAAAAAAATGGCCTTGTAACTGCATCAACATTTTGTTGGCAAATAATGATATTACTGTTCAATAATTTGGGCAGAATACTGACTTAAAAAATGAACGATATAAAATTTTAATGATTGAGGCAAAAGTTCGATTATTTCTTCTTAAGACGATAATACCCTGCACTGGTGCTAATGTTATTCCGGCACTCGTTTCCCAAGATACAACGACCTCAACTTGTAATGGTTGAACTCCAAATTACAAGACCCGGCGAACCTACTCACGTTTGTGATCTCTCTAAAATTGAAGGATTAAAATGCACGAAAATAACTTTCGAAACCGAACTGCAAAATATGAAATAATGTAGGTATGAAGGAATATAATTTGGAAGAAAAATAATATCAGAATTGATTTTGAAATAAATAAAAATTGGGCATGGAGACGTTTATATAGAAGTTGAAAAGTTGTGTCTAAAAGACACAACAATCGAAAATTTGTGTCTTCAACAGGCACAACCCGTTTGGATAGGCAGTTTAACTGTCAATAGCTATTTTCTAGAAAAAACAACGTGTTGCGTACAAAAAATTCGGGGAAAATAAATAATACAAATATATATATTATTATTTTAAATAATAATAAAATAATATAATTCACCCGAGACCCGTGCCCGAGCCAATCGGTCGGACGATGGCCTACGCGTGTGAGATTTGACTCAACTTACTAGCATGTAGGTTATTTCCCATTAAAAAACTATTGGTACACATGGGGCCCAAACCTAAACCACAAACTTGAGCAATATAAAATTGTTTATATTCTTCTAATTTTCAAATGTGGGATGCCATTTTTCAATTTCTCACCAATTTTTATTTTCAATTTATTTCAACTTTAAGTGGTCATCTTTTGACCTTACTCATTCACCCTAAATTGGTTTTGAGAAAATAAATACATTACATTAATTTACTCATGGAATAAAACACAATGTGCCAAAGAAATCTTTTGTCCAACTAACGAGATCCATTAAAACAATTGATCAAAAGTTGGTCAAATCAACTAACAAAAACCAATTTTTTCTTCATATATAAAAGCAACATTATTTGTTACTTAATGCCTGTAATTTGAAATTATATAGAACTCAAATTATTTTATTTTATCTCAAGTAATAATTTTTTAGCACTATCGATACTAAGCATCGGTCTAGATGGAATTCTAGTGTCACTAATTAATAGACCATTTTGAAATTAGAAACACAATTCTAGTTGACTTTATCGCTTAAAGACATTTAAGCTAATGTTATAGTACGAGTGATGCTTCGTAACTTTATTCTTTGATCTTTCTTCATAAGTATTCAATGGAGACTAAAATAAATAATCTTTACATATTCTAGTGTTTGGGACTACAACTAGACCAACCAATATTGAGACAAAGATTGGAATAGTTCATTTTTATCCTTAATAATTTTGGAAAACCACCCAATTCACAATATAACCTTTGAAAAGTCACATTATCGTCTCTCACATCTTCATTCCAATTTATGCAGATATACTTTAGCTAATTATCGTAGGTATCTTTAGAAACACATATGTCATGATATGACTTGTTCGGACGTGTTAATACATATATATATATTTTTTTTGTAACAACTTCCTTCCTTTCATATTGAAGTTTTTATGACATGTGAATAGGTCTAGAGTGGGATTGACGTGAATCAAACACTTAAAAAAATTTAGAATCACCAAAATTTCTAATTGGATAAAACCCTACCTTAAGTGGAAGATTAGAAGATTACTAAAGATATCCTCATGTGCTTAGATGATAAGTTTCCTTCAATGAAGGGTGCATTTGGTATGACTTTTCAAAGTCTAAAAATACTTCGAAAATGAAGAAGTTGCGTTTGAACATATTTTGATAAAATCTTAAAAGAACTTTGTCTAATTAGAAGAGATTTTAAAAAAAGATGATTTAAAATACCTTTTTCGAAAAGTTCCTAAAGTAAAAATAAAAGCAAAACCCTACCAAATGGGTCAGCAATATGATACTGAATTTTCTAAATCACTTACTGTAAAAATTTTCTAAATCACTTACTGTAGATTTTACACATCATTACACTCCGGCCATTTTCCAATTTTTACAGTGCTTAATAGGCAAAATTTTCTCAGGAAAACGTTTTCCAACTTTTCAAATTTTCCACATTTTAGATGAAACAAATTCTTGATGTTTTGGTTGGTAAATATTTTCTATGTTGTTTTTTTTTTTTTAATTCTAGACACAATGGTAAAATTTTTTTTATCACTTTTATTGATAATTTTCATGCAAAACAAAATCAAACGAATGATATTCGGTATGATGATTTTTATTTTTTTGACAATTGGAACAAATTCTAGATCAAATGATAGGAAAAATTATCACTTTAATGGACAATTTTCATAATAAAACGAAGCCAAACAAACACCAAACTTTCAACATTTTCCATGAAAAATTATACCAATCAAACATAATTAATTACAATCCAGAGTAAAACAATTTTTAGACAAATCAATTCCCTATAAAACATTTTCTTTCCACCCATTTTCCACCTTTGCAATCAAACGGACTCTTCATCTATTTTCTTCAATTTTCCAATAGAACCTAAGATAGTTTGATGTAAAAAGCCTCTCTTAAGCATCAGGACCCCCTCCAAATCCTACATAAATAAAAGAGTCGCTTGGTGGTTACTGTTCATAAGCCGAGTCGAGTCAAGTCAAATGGTTTTATGACTCGGCTCGGCTAAGCTTTTTTTTTT
>CAIGRP010011226.1:0-39668 GCA_903798385.1 Fraxinus cuspidata
AATATTAACGCAAAGAGAAGACGACTTAGAGAAGAAGGTACAGAAGATGGAGATAAAGGCAAACAAAAACGACGTCGTTTTGGTTGACGACGGGAAAATTCGACACCTATAAAAAAAAATTCTGCCTCTTTTATATAGTTAGGAAATGTGAATACTTGGGTATGTTTTGGCATATTGGACTAGAAAATCTAATAATTCACAAGTTGTCTATGTGCCACTTGAAGTTGTAGAACGTTCCAAGGGTTCGAATTATTAGCAATTAAAGTAATACATAAGGTAGGCTAAGGATATTCGAGACAATGCAATTCATATTCATTTGAATATGAGAACTTTTCTCTTATATGAAAATACTAAGGATAGGTATCTCGTGCACCAAATGTCATGCAATAAATTATAAGTTTTTAAGAAAGTCCAAACTAGCAAAGATCTTTCTCTTTCCTTTCTAGAGTCATCCAGCACAATTCTACTACAAATCCATCAAGTGGTGGTCATGTAACCAGTTGGTGTCTCAACATATCAAATACTTTTACCTAAAGAACAATGGCATCAATAAATTTGGATGGTCCATAATGTTTCTCCATGAAATCTTTAAACGATTCTTTAGTGACTGTTTGACACTCTTTAATTTATTTTATGATTTGTTATATGATCATTTTCAATCACACATTCACACAATAAAATATTATACACGTATATAAAAAAAATTTCTCTATTATTTAACCACATATTCTCCTAAAAATTACTATTTAAAACTCATTTTTTTCCTACCAAAATGGTTGTCAAATGGGCTCTTAATATCAACCGCCCAAAACACCCCCCAAAAGCAAATATGTAAAATTAATGAAAGAGAAAAAGTGGACGATGGAAGAATCACATCAACATCAAAGTGTTATTGAGTAAACAATACAATGAATATATATATCCAAACATATTCTAGTTCAATTCTTGGTGGCTTGCCTACGTGGTCATATATATGGCAATCCGACATTCTCTCAAATCAGGCTTAAAAAGGAAGTGTTCCAGAACACGCAATTTATTTAAATATCGCGATACTTTTTGAACTGGGCCCAACTTGAATTGTGTTTTGTCGTAAGATATCATGTTTTGGGTCACGATTTCTCTCTAATGATGCACTTGAGAAATCGATGGGTCAAACTAATCTGAATTATATAGAGAACAATTTAACGAGTATTCATAAAATATGATTACATGTCACTGGAAATATGTCGTTAATATTTATGTTCGTTATTTTATTAGTTAATATGATGCGTATGATCCACGCTAGGTTCTCTCCACCCTATTTATACTAGTTGATGCTAAGCGGTTATCATGTGCACCCTTGACCTTTGGGTAAAAAGGGAAATAAATGGGAATCACGTCCTTAGGTGGCGGATCTCACAATAATTTGGTCACCTTGGCTTGTTCACCAAATAAGCCATATTATGCCTTTGGTTTCCAATTCCGGCTCAAGCCTTCAATTTAGCGTTGTAATTTATTTTCTCATCTAAAAACAGGGAATAAAAATAAAATTTATTTCAAGCTTTTGATAAAGTGTGAAAAATGAGACAGCGCGGCTCCTTTTAGATTTTAGAGCCTTTTGATTATAGTACAACCCATATTGGTACCGAAATGGGAAGCCAAGCTGAGTCACACGTTTCAGCATTAGGCTTAGCCGGCTTGTATTATAACAAGTTGGTGTAAATGTTAACCTACGCCACCGGGGGTGGCAAAGGGGTATTGCGTGTGAGTAACGCGCTCCTTGGATGGTCAGAATTCACTCCAAATAGAGGTTGCTACCCTACGCTGCCACTCAGCGATGGTTATTTTTCCTTGGCTTATCAAACCGGAGCATGCCCCATTCCTTCTACGCACTCGTTCTCCTCGGACCCAACTGTCCTTCCCGTTTTCATTGTTCATTGGCCAGCATCAACATGGGCCCCTTTTCTTACATGAGAACCACATATCAATTTTACTACGTGTACATCAAGTTTGATATTATTGTGAGGTGACAACTTTTTATACATTGATTTCAATAATATTTCATACAATTAATGAGACAGATTTTATCACATCTTGAATTGTCAAACTTCATGTACGCAAAGTCAACAATTAATTTTAATCACGTATGAGATCTATAACTTTTCAACTACATATTTCTTTAATTTTTATCAAAATTCACTAAAATTCTTATTGTAATCTCCACCAACAAGGGTTTGAATCCAATGTCCATTCCTTAATTAGCTTAATTTCCTCTGACGTTGCCTTAAACTTATTAAGGATATTGTCAGTATAATGTGAATCGGATTGAAAATCGATCTAAGATTCCTTTTTGATTATTTCTTAAAATTTGAATATTTAAAAACCCATTAAAACAACCACCGAGCTGACATGATCATAAGGAAAAAAAAATTGTCATAAACTGGGTCGAGTTTTACTGCTTTAGTTATTCAAAAAAGAATTTTTTAATTCATTTATTTTAATTTTATGATGCCGATTCAACCTTTGACCCTAAATATTTTTAAAGTCAATGCCCGTTCCCATTTTAAAACATTCGATATTATCGGATATGTACTATTCTCTTTATTTGAGTATCTAATTTTATTGTTTCTCTTCCATGCTTCTTGATTTTATTTACGGTTTAGTTCTCGAAATTCAGTATCAATATATACTTTCGTATTTTACAACATATGTCTAAAAGAATAATGCTACTTATTAAGGGTGTATTTGAGCCACATTATTTTGTAAGAATGTACTATGAAATAGTAGATTGATGGAGAATGTGTGGTTGAAAAAGAAGGAAAAATTATTGATGTGATAGAAAATATTATTTTATTGAAAAATATGTGATTGTAAATGAGTAGAAAAATGAGAATGAAAAAAAATAATGTGACTCAAACATGGGCTTAGTGTAGATAAATATCGATTTATGTGGCACGACCATATTATCCAAAACATAAAAATGGATTCAAATTTCATTATACAATGTGACATTAATCCCATTACCACATAAATCGAGAATCATCTAAAATCTTGATGAATAGCATTACTCAATCAAGTTTGTAGTTCTATCACGATACACTATTTTACACCTCAACATATAAAAGATAAATAATAAAATGTTGATTAATTGTGTTCACAAGTATAAAGGTGCATGTCTGCCAACTACCAAAGGTGGGTAGTTAGCTTTTGAAGTTGCCTTTAGTCCTTAGCTAGTCAATACATTAGCTTCTGGTTGAAAAGAACACTTTTTTTTGTTGACGTAGAAATTCGTAGTCGCTACCCGTCAGCGGAACACTGACCACTCCGAAGGGGCGGAGGCCCGACCACTGTGAATGCATACTAGGTAAACTTCGCTCCATGAGAAGTAGCCCCGCAAACCACAAATGAGATGTAAACTACATTAGTCAAGTCCGGTGTAACGGGCTCGACCGAGAAAGTATTTGTATGGGATTCGAACTTGTGACATTTGGTCACCGCATTTACCTACTCCACTAACTCTGCCACCTCCGAAGGGGTTAAAAGAAAATAGGGTGAAGTTGCCTTTATTCTCTTATCTTTTCATGGAATAGTTTTAAGTAAAAAATTACTCCATTAATCCATTTGAATGTATCCCAAATTTAGCTATTGTACAATGTGTCTTTTCTCCTTTTCGTTTTTCAGTTTGGCCAAGGATAGAGGATTAATTTTAATCATCGTCAACTTTAGTATTTGTTAATGATGCTGGAATTTTCGACATTTCCAAGCATATATTTTATGTAAACTAGGTTTTTAAAATATTTATTGATTAAATAAGCATAGAGGTGAAAATCTGGTCAAGTCATCAAAATTATAATTTCTAGAGAGGGCCAAGCTTGACGGGTAGAAAATGAGGCATGTGAGTTCTCGTAGGAGACTTGATTTGTCTTCTTGTTGACATTCATGTTGAATGAAAATGATTTGTCCTCAATGAGTAAGATAAAAACTTTTCACTGTCGATGTTGTAAGAAAACATTACTTTTGGTTATATGAAATGTTATATAATCAATAGTACCATGTTGAATTGTAATAAGAAAGAGCGTAACAAAACTTTGAAAAGTGAATCAAAAGGCTTCAATTTTCGTTGGTTTGGGGCTTTCGGGCCCTCTAAATCTTTTTCATAGTTGACAAACTATAAACTAATTTAACAAATATGCAATCAGATAATTTGTTGGCGATTATAACAATGCTGTGTATAACAAGTTTAGGTGAGAGTGATCCTTAATGATTCCTTGCCCTATAAATTTAAATTATTGGACACGAAGGTTGGTGTTAAACACTAGGTGTTATATTAATATCTTCCCTAATTATGTTTGATACTATTAATACATGTAAAGGCTAAAATTATTGGATACTAAACTGGTGCTAAGCACTCGTAATGACGTATTAATTTCATTTATAATTATACTCGAACACTTTTTTTCACATTAACGAGTGCTAATTACCAACATAGAAAATTTAATGAGTCTAAAATCACAAACCCAAATATTAATTAAAGAGCAATACTATTTATAATCAACGACTGCCGATAGCCATTCCATATGCAGTTTATTATTTAAAGCACTATTAAGCCTCCGTTTGTTTCTCATATTAAATTTCTATCTCTTGTGTGGAATCCAATAACTGCTATATTTTTCATTCTCATTCTACAATAATAAAAAACAAACGAACCCTAAATAAGAATAATGTTTATTGTAGTTGACAACTATATTAGTCGTCATACATGACATTCTACGTGATTATTTGAGAAATTAATTTCATATAGTTTTGTTACCTAAAACAATATGATAATGTCTCAATAACAAATTGACATATAGGATGACTATGAATAATCTTACTCAATCCCTGTTTGATACCTATTAAAAATCAAATTTTAATTTAAATCAAAGTCAGTAATTTATTAAAATTAGATATTTCATAAATTCCACAACTTTTCATCAAATTCTATTAAAATTTAATAAAAAAAAATCTAATTTTAATTATCACCAAACACGCTCATTAAATAATTGTCAAATCTTCCACGTGCACCTTTTCTTCTCAACTACTTTCTGAACCATTCAACTATTTCCGCACATTTAGATAAAAAATGCAAACACGCGCCACCAAACCTTCAAATAGAACATATAATTGCACAACGAGTATCTAACCGAATGTCCTAGTAATAAGTTAGTCCTCAACACATTAAAGTATAAAAACGTTTTCTCTTAACTTTTCATTATAATACAAAATCAGTCCTCGTATACAAAACGTATTTGATGTGATCCTCGTTAATTTTATGAAGCTCATTTTGCCTTACAACCGACGAAGGCTGATTTGAATAGTAAAAGGTAAATGATTGAATTAGGCTTATAAAATATTAAAAACAAATAAAAAATAGAAGTTTTGCACGAACAAGTTGGTTTTGTATCTGATCGATCCTTATCCTTTATAATTGAATTTAAGCCCCTGTTTGGTACACATTATTTTTTTCATTCTCATTTTTCTACTCATTTTCAACCACACATTCTTCAATAAAATAATATTTTCCATTACATCATTACAATAATTTTTCCTTCTTTTACAATCACACATTCTCCATCAATTTACTATTTCAGAATACATTCTTCCAAAATAATGTGGCTCAAACACACCATAAATATATGAATTTCGATCAACAACTTAATAAGGTTTCAAGTTGAATTCGAATTGAATCGGCTAACCAAATTCAATTTTGATGTGACATGTTTCTAGAAGGTCATTCGTAGATTTTTAATGAAAAAATTGATGGTCTCCGTCAATGAAGACAAAAAGTTTTGAAGTTTCTTACTATTTTATTGCGGTTATAAATTGAGGTCCGAAGGTGCAATTTTTTTCCCCAAATATTTCCAATTAACAATTTTTATTTACAGGTCATCAATTTTTTTTCTTAACACATGGCATGTGGTCCCCAGTCATTCATTTTTAGCCCGTGTTTGGTAGGGATTAAAATCAGATTTTTGGTAATTTTTTATAAAAGTTGATTAAATGTGTAGTTAAAATTAATTGTTGATTTTAACTTAAAGTAAAATTTAGATTTTACTTTCACCAAACACGGGCTTAATATACACCCACCCTTACCTCCCCGAAACCAAACCTCACTTTCATCAAATAACATTTTTTTTTTCCGATTTTTTTTTCGCTTTTAAACATTTTTATTTTAAGAAAACTTCTATAAAGCCCGAAAATTTCTCTGAAATATAGGCTTAAACATAACGAACTATACCATATTGACATACCGATTCAGCATTCAAAAGTTGAACAGAATAGAGAGAAGAATTTTTTGTTTTCCCATTTTTTTCACTGAAATTCACACTTGAAGATGCCGCCGGCGGCCAGTGTAGTAGCCCATGGAGATCGGGTACCGGTAAAGGTTATGCCAGCGATGGTGCAGCAGCCTCAGCCGCCGCCGGGAGTGGTGATGACGACGGCGCCGGAGGCTTTCGCAAAGGACGCTATCATTGCATGGTTCCGAGGTGAGTTCGCGGCTGCTAACGCCATCATTGATGCGCTGTGCAAACACCTGAGGCAACTTGAAGGTGGTGTACCGGCAGAGTATGAGTCGGTGTTCGGTGCTATTCACCGTAGGAGGCTGAACTGGATCCCGATCCTCCAGATGCAGCAATACTATTCGATTGCTGATGTCACAAAGGAGCTTCAGAAAGTGGAAGCCAAAAAGAGTGAAGAAAGGCAGGTGGACGAAAAGAAAATTGAAGAGGTGAACGGTACTTTTTCCGAGAAATCTCTAGAAAGTTCCGTGGAGGGATTAGAGGAGGGTAATGAAAATGGTGGAGTAGAACCCGCGGTTGAAGATTTTACACAGGATGATTCACGTGAAAGTGAGATTACGGATACAGGTAAGTATTTAAAATCCCGATCTTTATTCCCTTTAATTTCTGCAAATAAATAAATCTGTGATCCCCTCGTGCTTATGAATCAGTTTTTTGGAGTTTATTGCTGGATGCATTTCTTCCAAAATAAAATTAAAAAAAAAAATCTGTGACCCCTTTGTGCTTATGAATCATTTTTTTTGTAGTTTATAGCTGGATGCATTTCTTCTGTGTTTTTTTTCCTGATATTCATTATAATCATACCGAAAATTGGATTGATTCCGGGAAATTTGAAGAAAAATCGAAATTTTCTGTTTTTAATTTTTTTCTCCAAATCTCCATATTTCGATAAACTTACTTTGGTATTGATTGAATTTGATTCTTGCAGTTGAACAATCCAGAATTTTACTCAATTTTCCACTTACAGAGCAATTTTTTTTAAAACAAAAATAGAAGTAAATAAATACTAAATAGGGGGTGATATTTCCCATGATTGAGAAAATCAAAATGGGAAAGTGTGTTAAAGTCCTGCTCTGTGATCGTCTTACACGGAGCCCCCACCCTGCCCACCCTCGCACTCCGATTCACTTTTAGTTCCGGGAATTGCAAATACCATGAGAGAGAGGAGCTGAATCGGGGAGGTACACCTGGAGATGCGTGAGGTATCACTGAAATCATTAAATTAATTTTTTTGACTATTTAATGGCCGGCTTTAATTTGGTTTGACGGACGTCATGGCTGCGCCTGGTTGGATTTACTAATAGGCCCGAATAGGGGCTTTGAAATTTCTGAACCCTTTTTGGATATTCGGATCCCTAGGTTGGTTTGTTCTAGTAACTCGGAATTTTCAACGAGTTTGACCTGAGTGAACTCGTCTTTGATTGTAGGCCATGATGTTTGGCGACTTTTATGTGTGGGCCTTACAGACAGCTAGACGGAATATTCTTTTGATTTGTGCCAAAAAAAAAAAAGAAGTGTTACAAGCACTTCTAGTCATTCTATTTGTAATGATGTTACACTTCTGTTCCTAAACTTTTCGTCATGCGATGCTTGTTGCGACATAAATGGAAGTGTATCATTATTTTTTCTTGAATAATCTATGTAGTACTGGTCTTTATCATTGATCTAGATAACACGGACCCCATTGATAAGCACAAGACGTGCATTTTTTTTGGGATGATAAAGTTAATGCTTCATAGATTTACATTGCCACGCTACAATTCGTGTTGTTTTGATGTGGTGCAAGTAGGGAACAAAATAATATAAAGTTTCACTTGTGGACAGCATGGTATGCTACACTAGTAATTTTTCTTTGGTGCAGAGTTTGTGCTTTCTTATTTTTGTCTTGGTACTGTAGTGGATTCGATACAGCAAATTAGTGCTTTCCTATTATATAATTTTTAAAAATAAAAGTCCCGAATTTTTATCCCTTCTATAAAACTGAATAAAATTGATAATAAGCTCTTGTTTTATCCTCATTGTTTTCAAATTATATTTTTCTTTCTCTTCTTTTCAATCACACATTCTTCAATAAAATAATATTACACGTAAATTCAAAATTTTTTCTTATTTTTTTAACTGCACATTTTTCATCAATCTGCTGTTCCAAAATGCATTCTTAGCCAAAAATGGACTCAAACAGGCCCTAAATGAAATTTTAACTTATTTTTAAATAAGAGATAATTTTATTGACAGTTGGGTGGCAAGTCCAAAGTCGGAGGTTCAGTGTTTGCAGAACCGTCGTTTGTCCCAAGGAAAATGAAATGGTTCTTTAGTGAACAGCTTTTGGCTGGCATTAATTAATTAAAAATAGAAGTAATTAATTGATTGATGAAATTGTGACCTCATAATTTTTATCTTGAGAATCAATTTGCTTTTATTGTATCCTGGCAACTCTGTTATCATTGATTTTATTGAATTATCTTTTTTTTTTTTCAAAAAAAAAGAGAGAAATGATCATGCTTTTTCAATACTTCATTGTGCTACAAAATTTGATCTTTCAATTATTATGTATGAATTATTTCTTAATCTAATCTTATGGGATGCTAAACAGTTTTAAAATTACACATGCATCTTTGATGATAGACATTACTGAAGAGGACTGCACTATATAATTAATGAGATTTTGTTGATTTTTTACCTTAATAGAGTACTCCCCGTCAAATATGTGTAAAGCTTTTATTCTGTTGTGGTCAACAGTTCACATATTCTCCCCTTTCACCATCCCAAAACTGTACTCTGCAATTTCAAATCTGTATTACTCTTCTTTAATTATTGTTAAGATACAAAATACATTTCTTCTGTTCTATTCTGCATTATAGGATCTCAAGAAGTGCAGTCGTTTCTTGAACATGTCGATATATGTTCTAACCATGAAGAGTGTGAGGTGCGTCATGAACAGATCAAGGTGACAAAAGGGTTCTTAGCGAAAGAATCCGTGAAAGGCCATATGGTGAGTTACAATTGCTTACTCTTTTTAAAGTAAGATTTTGTACTTAAAATCTACAAAAAAAAAAAAAGAGAAACACGCTTTCAGTTGACATTATATGTTATAACATATGCTGCAAGTGTTCTCATCAACTTTATATTACGACTGACAGGTTAATGTTGTTAGAGGTCTCAAGTTGTATGAAGACATATTCACTGATGTCGAACTCTCTAAATTGAATGACTTTGTGAATGAGCTCCGAGTTGCTGGCCAGAACGGTGAACTCTCAGGTGGATCCTGTGATTCGTGATGCTTTTATAGTTAAACTAGTTGTTTCCTTTTGGGCCAGAAGTTTTGAGATTGTAAAGGGCATCTTCTATAGTAATGATTGAAGCAGGTTTGAGCATTTTTTTACAGTAAGTTTAAATATTGCTACCTTCTGTTGATTATGCTAGGCCTCCACTGTAACTTAGTTGCCAATACATGAGAAGTTGAAAAGTTTAAGGTTGTCTGATTTCTTCCAATGCATCTATTTAACTTGCCGGGGTCGTCTATTTAATTCTTGATATGCAGTAGTTTATGTGGTGAAAGTGATATTTCGATGACTCTGTTGATTAAATATTGTATACTTGTATCAGGCGAGACATTTATACTATACAACCAACAAGTGAAAGGAAAGAAGAGAGAGTTAATACAGCTTGGAGTTCCCATTTTCGGACAGATAAAAGACGATGCAACGAGTAAATTGCAGACATATGATCTATATTTGGTCAATTTTTTTCCTTTAATTTTTTAAATAATAATGTATGTATTTACAGGCTATATCGAGCCAATTCCAGCACTTCTACAAGGTGTCATTAACCACTTGATCCAATGGCATTTGATTCCAGAAAATCGAAAACCAAATAGCTGCATCATTAACTTCTTCGATGAGGTATAAATCTTTCTTTTCACTTAACAGTGCAATTTAATAGTGTAATTGAATGAGTTTTCTGGTTGTATAGGGGGAATACTCTCAACCTTTTCTGAAACCTCCTCATTTGGAACAACCCGTTTCGATCCTCCTTCTCTCTGAGTCAGCAATGGCATTCGGTCGAACACTCGTCTGTGATAGTGAAGGGAATTATAAAGGGCCACTCACGCTTTCTCTCAAGGAAGGGTATGTCACAACTTATACATATAGCCCATGTTTGATACGTGTCCATTGTCGTGTTCCATTCAGCGTACTAAACATATCTGTCGTCAATTTGATTCAAAAAAATTTTGACAGATCACTTTTAGTCATGAGGGGAAATAGTTCCGATACAGCAAGACATGTTATGTGCTCCTCGTCGAACAAGAGGGTGACCGTGACATTCTTTAGAGTCCGGGTGGAGACACAAAATGCCGAGGCAACCCCTTTAACCGGAGCAATGACCTTATGGCAATCCAATGTTCAAACTCCATACGCTGTCCCAAATGGAACGATTAGCCCCTACGAGGCAGTGGATACGATCCCCAAATGGGGCGTCCTCCGAGCTCCTGTGGTTATGTTGCCTATGCGTCCAATGGTTTTGAGTCCTCAAAGGATTCCACAAGGTGGGACCGGGGTTTTCTTGCCGTGGACCGTTGGATCAAGGAAACCAGCAAAACATCTTCCACCGCGTGCTCAGAAAGGACGACGTCTTGCTCTACCATCCCCTGTTGAAACTCAGATGAGTTCTGATCCGGCCATCAACCATGATGGGAAATCTCTGTAAGTTAATCTGTTAGCGTTGGCTGTTATACATTTCCTGAGATGCCAATAGGCTCCAGAAATAGTTGAGAGCTTGAAAGTCGCACGGATTGTGGATTAGTTGTAACAAAGAGTTGAGTTTGTAGTGTATTGAGTTTCTTGTGGATGCAGTCCTTTTTACATTACCATATATTTGTTACTTTTTTCCCATTTTCTGTTTATCAAGCACAATTAATTAGCTTCAGTTGATTTGGTTGTTTCGTCCATAAAATCTTCTACTTTCTACTGTCAAATCTATAAAATAGAGAATTATTCACGCCAACAAGAGTGCTTTGAATTTATCAGCTGTATCCAACTGATATAATCTAAGATAACGTTGAAGTTGTGAATTTGCCCTCAGACTGAACTTCTAGATCAGAAGTGATGATTCCATTTATCAAAACCAGTGGAAGCAGGAAGCTGTTTGGCGCCAAAAATTAGTTTTAGTTAGTTAAAGTTGGTTAATTAGTTAGCTGTCATCTAACCGTAATTCACGCCTCTTTTTTCACTTCACTTCTTTGATTTGATATTTATATTGTATAAACATTTCATTTCCTATTTGAATAAGAGATTTTGCTCTCCAATATTCTCTCTGTTCTGCAATATGGTATCAGAGCAATCTTCTCAGCTCCACCATTGAATGCTGGTAAACTTTGATTGATCATGGCAAATTTTTCCGTTCAAAATCAATCAAATCAAAATTTATCTCCATCAATGAGTCATTCCGCCATTGATGATGTTTCTAGTTCATATTATCTTTACCACTCAGACAGTCAAATCTTGTTCTAGTTTCGCAACATCTGACCGGTAAAAATTACACATCATGGAGTCGTGCTATTACTATAGCACTTTCAATAAAGAATAAGCTTGGTTTTATTGGTGGATCTGTCATTCGACCTGAAGGAAATGTAGATCTTCTCAACTCTTGGAATTTAATAACAACATTGTTATTTCGTGGATTCTCAATTCCATTTCAAAGGAAATTTCAGCTAGCATTATATACTTTGAATCTGCTCATGAAATTTGGCTTGATCTTAATGAACGATTTCAACAGAGGAATGATCCTCGAATTTTTCAATTAAGAAGGGAGTTAATGAATCATACACAAGGCCAATTGTCTGTTAGTGCTTACTTTACTAAGCTGAAGACCATTTGGGAAAAACTTAGTAATTATCGACATTCATGTTCATGTGGAAAGTGTAATTGTGGGGGAAATAAAAAATTGGCTGAACACAACCACACAGAATATGTTACGGCATTTTAATGGGTTAAATAAGTCATATGCTCAAGTTAGAGGATAACTATTGCTCATGGATCCAATTCCACCAATCAATAAAATGTCTTCACTTATCTCTCAAGAAGAGCATCAAAGAGCTGTAAATGCGACTGTTGGAACTACTGATTCCTTAGCCTTTTATGCTAGAAATGATGTTAAAAGGACCAACACGGGGCAGTCTTATAGTAAAAATCAGAAGAAAGAAAGGCCTATTTGTACCTATTGTGAAGGTATAGGTCATGCCGTTGATAGATGCTACAAACTCCATGGATTTCCACCAGGATGCAAGTCAAGGTAAAAATCCAACT
Source organism: Fraxinus cuspidata (assembly GCA_903798385.1). NCBI lineage: Eukaryota > Viridiplantae > Streptophyta > Magnoliopsida > Lamiales > Oleaceae > Fraxinus > Fraxinus cuspidata. The sequence goes on from CAIGRP010011226.1 coordinate 12,626, forward strand.
CAACTAATCAAATAGGATCCAGTTCAAGCAACCAAACAGGTTATAATGTTCAGTCAAGTAATGCTATTGCTAATCAAATTTTTTATTCTATTCCAGATAAACCCATCGGCAATGTTGGGAGCTTTGTACAAACGTTGAATTCTGACCAATATCAGCATCTAATAAGTTTGTTGAGCACACATCTTACAGATGCAAAGGTGGAAGATGAAGGTGCTAATTCTGGTCATGTATCAGCTACATGTCTTTCCATTTCCATTAACCAAATACTCAGTTCTCTTGCACATTGGTAACTAGATTCAGGGGTAACCAACCATGTTTGTTTCAATTATGCATCTTTCCAAACTTTGAAGACCGTGCAGAATGTTTACATCACACTACCTAATCATATCAGAATCCCAGTACAATTGGGTGGAACTGCTAAACTAACTCCTGAATTAATTCTTGAAGATCTGTTATTTGTACCTCAATTCAAGTTCAACCTGTTATCCATCAGTTCTTTGATAAGGAACTCAAAAATAAGCATTAGATTTTTCACTGATCATTGTGATATTCAGGACATATGCAGGTTGAAGATGATTGTCAGGGCTAAAAGAATTGGTGGTCTCTACATCATTGGTGTAATATCTAGTGAGATGAAAAATGAATGTAATCTTTCTAAAGCTGTCTGTAATTCTATTTTTTTGAAAAATGTGTCCTCACATGTTTGGAACAATAGACTTGGTCATTTGTCCTTTAAAAGGCTGGAAACTTTGAAAGATCAACTACATTTTAAGAATGATAGATGTATTGCACCTTGTTATATTTGTCCATTTGCTAAACAAAGAAGGTTGTCATTTGTATCAAACAACCATTTATCTGCCAATGCCTTTGATCTCATTCATCGTGATACTTGGGGGCCCATACAGCTCTCCAACATGTGATGGTTACAATTGTTTCCTCACATTAGTCGATGATTGTACGAGGTTTATTTGAGTTTATCTAATGATGCATAAATTAAATGTTCATACCATTATTCCCAAGTTTTTCAGCCTCATCGAAACACAGTTTCACAAAGTAATTAAGGTTTTCAGATTAGATAATGCTCCTGAATTACATTTCACAAAGTTTTTCAGTTCAAAAGGTGTACTCCATCAATTTTCTTGTGCAAGAGCAAAATTCAGTTGTTGAAAGAAAACATCAACATTTGCTTAATGTAGCAAGGATAGTATTTTTCAGGCACAAGTTCCTATATCATTTGGGGTGATTGTGTTCTCATTGCAACATTTCTAATCAATCGAACTCCTTTCCCAATTTTGTAAAATAAAACACCATTCACTTCACTTTACAAATCTTCAGTGGATTATAGTTTTCTTAGAGTATTTAGAAGCTTATGCTTTGCATCTACTCTTACATCTCATCGCCTAAAGTTCCATCCTAGAGCAAAGCCCTGTGTATTTATTGGCATTAAAGGTTAAAAGTTATATGATATTGTTTCCAAAACCATTTTTGTTTCCAGAGATGTGATATTTCATGAACAAGTTTTTCCTTTCCATTCTACTTCGAAAACTCCTGATTTTACTGATCAATTTCTCCATCTTGTTCTTCCCAATCCTGTCCCAGATACACATCTTTATGTTCCTCCTGTCATTGATGCGTCCCCTAATTGTTCTACAGCCTCAAATCCTCCTACCACTTCACCTCTTCAAAATCTTCCTCCCACTTTATCTTCTCCAGATCCTCCTGCCACATCAATTATTCATGTTAACCCAACTATCAGAAGATCTCTTCGACGTAACAGGCCTCCCTCATACTTACAAGATTTTCATTGAAATCTTTTATCTCACACTACCACTCCTGTTGATGTTTGCTCCTATCCTTATCCCCTAAGTAACTACATTACTTATGATAAATTCTTTCCTTCTCATAATCATCTTATCTTCAATATTTCCTCAAACATTGAACCCCAAAATTATCACCAAGCTGTGAAACATACTCATTGGAAGGATGGTATGGCTGCTGAGTTGGCTGTCATGGAACTAAATAGAACTTGGTCTATTACCAGTTTTCCTAAAGGGAAGCACTCTATAGGCTACAAGTGGGTGTACAAGGTTAAGTATAAATTTGACGGCACTATTGATCGATACAAAGCTCGACTAGTGGCCAAGGGGTATACTCAACAATAAGGGCTTGACTTCTTGGAAACTTTTTCTCCGGTGGAAAAGTTGGTTACTGTGAAGCTTCTATTAGCTGTTGCAATCATAAATAATTGGTACATTATTCAGTTGGATGTAAATAATGCATTTCTTCATGGCTACCTCTTTGAAGAAATCTATATGGACTACCATTGGGTTATAAACCTTCCATTACGTCCGGCAAACAGGGGGAGAGTCTGGTTTGCAAATTACACAAGTCCATTTATGGACTAAAGTAGGCCTCAAGACAATGGTTCTCGAAATTTTCTCATGCCCTCTTATTACATGGTTTTCATCGATCAAAGTCTGATTACTCGTTCACTATGGGTTCTGGAACAAGTTTTGTTGCTTTGCTTGTATATGTTGATGACATAGTCATCACTGACTCAGACTTACAAGTTATTAATGCTTTGAAATCCACTCTTCACAGTCATTTAAACTAAATGACTTAGGTAAGCTCAAATATTTTCTTGGTTTGGAGATTGCTAGATCTCATCGAAGTATTTATTTATTTTTTTTTATCTCAAAGGCATTATGCTCTTCAATTACTTGAGGATACAAGATTTCTTGCTTGCAAGCCTGCTGCTTTGCCTATGGATCCCAAACTTCGTTTGAACTCTTTTGAGGAGGAGTTGCTGGAAGATGGTTCTTTATATAGGAGACCGATTGGGAAATTGCTCTATTTAACCATTTCTAGAACATATATGACATTTACAGTGCATAAACTCAATCAGTTCATTTCTCAACCTAGAAAGCCTCATCTAACAATTGTTCATCATTTGTTACAATACATCAAAGCTACTCCAGGTCAAGGTCTTTTATTTTCTACTTATTCATCCTTGCAGTTGTGTGCCTTCGCTGATGCAGACTGGGGGTCATGCTTAGACTCCAAAAATTCTGTCACTAGGTTTTGCCTTTTTCTTAGGAATCCTATGGTGTCTTGGAAGGCTAAGAAACAAAGTACGGTATCCAGATCATCCGCTGAAGCTGAGTACCGTGCGTTGGCTTCCACTGCAAGTGAACTGATATGGATACATCAATTGCTTTTCGATCTTCATATAAGTTCCAAAGTTCCTGCTTTGATATTTTGTGACAACCAAGCAGCAATTCATATTGCTACCAATCCCATTTTTCATAAGAGGACCAAACATATATAGATAGATTGCCATTTTGTGAGGGATAAAATCAATGATTATCAAGCTTTTACCGATTTAAACCAATCATCAACTAGCTAATTGATAAAATAAAGTGATCAAAGTCTATCATTGCTCCTAAAACCATGCATGCAAAATCAGCTCCAGGAATCTTGGATGAAGACTCAGCAATATCACTAAATATGGCAACAAATCCCGGAGTAAAGGCTAGCGTGATAACAGCTAGATTTATTCTCTATAATTATGTTTAACATGATTTCAGCCCTGCTTATTTACGTGTACAGCTTTACAAAGTAATATATATATATATATATACACGTGTGATCACAACCCATTGTGTAGTATGACACAATTCCACAAACTTCTCTTCTATTTTCAGTTTTTCTTTTTGGTATCAGAGCAACAATGTCTTCTGTTTCTTTGAACGTGAGCAACTTTGCCATTCTCAGGCTTAGACCTGAAAATTATCTCCTATGGCATGAGCAGGTGCTTGCACTTACTGAGAGCCAAGAACTCATAGATTTTCTGACCGGAGAAAATCATATCCAGTTGCTATAGTTCCAGCAACCGATGGCACCAACGAAACTGCTAATCCAACTTACAATTATTGGAAAACAGCAGATCGACTGCTTAGATGGTGGATCATTGGCACCTCAGTAGAGGATGCGCTTGGCCATGTTATTGGTCTTGATACCTCGGTACAAGTTTGGGCGGCACTCAAAGAGACATATGCCCATTCCTCTCAAGAGCGACAGTTTCAACTCAATCAACAACTCATATACATGAAGAAAACTCCTGCAGTTCCTCTCAATGACTATCTTCGAAAATTCACAGAGGTATGTGATAGCCTTGCTGTCATTGGACACATTGTTACTGACAAAAAAAGGTCTTATCATTACTTACAGGTCTTGGTGCAAGGTATGAACCATTCACCACATCCATGCTCAAACCATCTATGCCTACATTCAATGAAGTGGTTCCTTTACTTCAAAGCTATGAGACTCGGCTCAATCTCCACACTCCAGAGCCTTCCCAATATACAGCTTTTTATGCAGACAAAAGTAATACCAAAATGGTTCCAAACATAACAAACCAGCCAATCAATTTTCCTCCAAAGGCAAAGGTTTTGTCCCATCCAATCAACAAACCAAATCCTTCACAAATGGTTCATCTGCACCCAACTCCTCTCGAGATAGCAACAGGGACGTCACATGTCAAATTTGTGGGAAGAAAGGTCATCCTTCCATTAGATGTTGGTATCGGTTCAATCACTCAATCCAACCAGACAATCTTCCTTAAGCCTTCACAGCTTTACAGATTGATTCCGAGGCACATCATGAAGAATGGACTTCTGACACTAGAGAATCTGTCCATATGAATTCTAATGCAGGTAATCTATATAACCTTAGATCATATACTGGACATGATCATGTTATGTTAGGTAATGGAGAATTTTTAAAAGTTACACTTATAGGGGATGCTATACTTGGTACTAGACAATCTGCAATTACATTAAGAAATGTTCTCTTGGTTCCTGAATTGGAAAGAAGCTTATTATCTATTGGACAACTCGCTTCTGATTACTCACTAAAATGTGAATTTTCTAACCATGATTTTGTCATCAAGGACAAGCTGACACAGCGGGTGTTGATGAGGGGGCTAAAAAGAAGTAACTTATATGCCATCTGAGCCCCTCCAGTAGCATTGTTCTCCTCAAGATTTCAGTTGGTTTCAAAGGACACTTGGCATCAACGTCTTGAGCATGTACAAGCTGCTGCAGTGACTCATCTTCGGAAGAAAGCTCTAATAAGGACTACCACAAATAAAGACAATCTTATATGTGAAAGTTGTCAATTAGGAAAATTATCTGAGCTACCTTTCTCTTTATCTAATTCCAAAACTTATGCATCATTTGAGAAAATATATATTGATTTATAGGGACCTGCTCCAATTGCTTCTTTGTATCAGTTTCGGTTTTATGCAGCTATAGTAGATGATTTTACTAAATTTGTGTGGAAAATTCTTCTGAAACAAAAATCAGATTTTTATGATCAATTTATCCTCTTTGAGAAATTTGCCAAGAGATAATTTAATGGAAGTCTTAAGATAATTCAGACTAATGGGGGAGGAGAGTTTGTAAATCATAAATTTAAATCACATCTTGCAAATTCTGGGATAGTACATCGCTTCTCACGCCCATACACATCTGAGCAAAATGGTTTCATTGAGAGAAGGCACCGTGTGATTAGAGTACTAGGCATCACCATGTTAATTCATGTCAATGTTCCTAAATTATTTTGGGTCGAAGCCTTACTACAACAGTATTCCTTCTTAAACGAGTACCAATGGCAACACTAAAATGGGAGTCTCCATTCTTCCGGCTATATGGCAAACATCCATATTATTCTTCATTAAGAGTATTTGGATCAAAATGCTTTCCTTACATATGGGATTCTAAGAAGAATAAGTTTGATCACAAATCTGTATCATGCATATTTATGGGTTACAATGACCGTCACAAGGGATATAGGTGCTATTTTCCATCCACACAAAGATTTTATATTTCTAGACATGAGGTATTTGATGAATCCTATTTACCCTACAAGCAACAAACCAACAACATTGCATCAGATGCTGGAGCACAGCCAATCACTTTTCGAGAGTATGATTCTTGGTGTACACCTTCCAATGATCAAACAGCAAGCAACGTGCAACCCGAAGAAGAAGAGCAAATACATACTCCAAATGCACAACAACTCAAAACAACAATTAATTTGAATGATCTCCTCTCGAGCTCACAAACTATTTTTGCACATAATTCAACTTCAAGAACCCACTTGATTATTGAACCAGAGATACCAAGTGGCCAGATCGAAAGTGCAACTGCTACTGCAACAACATGTGCAGCTCCAACTGGCCATAATATGGTAACACGCAGTCAGGTAGGAACTTGAAAATTGAATCCTAAATATGCTATTCTTCATGAATTTGACTCTATACCAAAGGAACCAAGATCCCTTAAAAGTGCATTGTCCCACTCTGGTTGGAAACAAGCGATGAATAATGAAATAACTGCACTGCAACAAGAGAATACATGGAGTTTAGTGCCTCGAACAACATCAATGAATATTGTTGGATCCAAATGGGTTTACAAGGTGAAACTTAAAGCTGATGGCAAGCTAGAATGTCTCAAAGCAAGACTAGTTGCTAAAGGGTACCATCAACTACCCGGAGTTGATTTTAATGAAACATACTCCCCGGTTGTCAAGCCAGGAACAATTCGATTGGTGCTATCCCTTGCAACTGTCAAAGGTTGGAATATCAGACAACTTAACGCGAAAAATGCGTTCTTGCATAACTCACTGTCCGAAGAAGTGTTGACGGAGCAACCTCCAGGATTCAAGGATCCACACTGTCTAGATTCGGTTTGTCACCTAAATAAAGCTATCTATGGGCTTAAACAAGCTCCAAGAGCTTGGTTTGACAAATTCAGCTCCTACCTTCTTCAATGTGGCTTTAGTTGCAATTAAGCTGATCCCAGCTTATTTATCCTTCGTTCGAGTCAAGGAACCTTGGCACTTTTACTTTATGTTGATGATATCATACTCACAGGTTCCTCATCGAGTCTTATACTAGAATTCATCAACAACTTGTGTACTGAATTTGCTATGAAAGATCTTGGAGAACTTCATTACTTTCTAGGAATCCAAGTATCGAAATTACCCACTGGACTGTTACTTTACCAAACAAAATATGCTATAGATATTTTGGAACGTAGTTGAATGCATGAATCAAAGCCTATAAAGACCCTTCTATGCACCAAAACCAAACCAGATGTTGATTCTCCCCTCCACTCTGATCCTCATGCATACAGGTCACTTGTGGGAGCTCTCCAATATCTCACTTTAACTCGGCCAGACCTCTCCTTCATTGTGAATTTTGTATCTCAGTTTATGCATGCACCTACAGAAGCACACTTTAGGATGGTTTGAAGGATATTACGCTATGTGAATGGTACAATCAATCTCGGCTTCACATTCAAGCTTCCAGTTCTCTTGATCTCTATGGGTTCTCGGATTCAGACTGGGCCGGTTGCAACCTCACCAGAAGATCAACAACTGGTTATTGTACCTACTTGGGGAGCAACATCATCTCATGGTTGTCTCAAGATCAAGATCTGAGGCAGAATACCGTGCACTTGCTCAAGCTACTGCTGAAATTACATGGGTTACGTTTCTACTTAGAGATCTCAATGTTCCTCTGTCCCAAGCGCCAACCTTATTTTGTGATAATATGAGTTCACTTTTCATGACAGTAAACCCAATATTTCATTCACGTAGCAATCATATTGAAGTGGATTACCACTATGTTCGTGAACGAGTGTCTCTCGAGTTACTAGTCACTAAACATATTCCCACCAATTCTCAGATTGCAGATGCATTTACAAAACCACAACTGAAACTAGCCTTGGACTCGTTATGTGCCAAATTGTGCATGTCAACTATGCTCAATTTGAGGGGGATGATAAAACAGAGGAATCAAAGCCTATCATTGCTCCTAAAACCATGCATGCAAAATCAGCTCCAGGAATCTTGGATGAAGACTCGGCAATATCACTAAATGTATGGCAACAAATCCTGGAGTAAAGGCTAACGTGATAACAGCTAGAATTATTCTCTGTAATTATGTTTAGCATGATTTCAGCCCTGCTTATTTACGTGTAAATCTTTACAAAGTAATATATATATATATATATATATATACGTGTGATTACAACCCATTGTGTAGTGTGACACAATTCCACAAACTTCTTCTCTCTTTTCAGTTTTTCTTTTCTAATATCTTCACAAAACCGTTGCCTGCGTTTGTCTTGTTTTCTTTGCTGTCCAAGATGGCTGTCATTGATCTTCACCGTCCATCTTGAGGGGGAGTATCAGAACCAGTGGAAGCAGGAAGCTGTTTGGCGCCAAAAATTAGTTTTAGTTAGTTAAAGTTGGTTAATTAGTTAGCTGTCATCTAACCGTAATTCCTGCCTCTTTTTTCACTTCTTTGATTTGATATTTATATTGTATAAACATTTCATTTCCTATTTGAATAAGAGATTTTGCTCTCCAATATTCTCTCTGGTCTGCAATACCATTTGTACTCCACATCGCTTAAGGTAATTTGGTTTGTGGTTTATAACCAGTTGGGCACCCTCCTTGTACAAGCCAGCTTTAAGGGTGAAATCTAGCTGATATGGTTGTTACAGTTGGCACCTTTCTGGGATGACTTTGTTGTGGATAGAGCGCCCTGGGGACTTGTACTTCTTGTGAAGACTTGTTCCATGACTCGGAAATACGAGACACCGTGGAAGTCGGGTTTGAAAGGAGGGGTCGAAGACTGGAATGTAATAACTCTTCTCCAACATCGCTAAGCTAAAGATAGGTTTGTGGGTTTATAACAAAATGGACATGCTTTCCTTACGATCCGCTTTCAAGGATGAGTATTGCTACACGAGGCAATTCAACATGATATTGTAGAATAAAGCACGACCACTGCCTATTCGTGAAAAGTCTATTGCCAGGTCTTCGTCGAAGAAAGGAATTTGATCCATACCTCTCGTCTTTAACAATTAAGCAAGATTTAGTTGGTAGTTACTATTTGGGAATGAAGCATGCTTCAAGAAAGGCATATTTATTGTTGGTATCAGGGGGACGTGGATATTTATTCTTGCTAGCTGTTTATACTTTTGACCAGATAAAGGAAAAACCAATGAAATAAGGGCCAAGCTTTGGTTTGAGAAAGAAAGTTATGATACAAGCGAAATGTCACATCCTGCTTTTTGTTACCTCCACTCCAAAGAATAGAATAGAATCATGCTGACAAGCTAATCATTTTTGTTGATAAACACACTGAAAGGCTTGAATATTGCCCTGCCTATCAAATTCATTCCGGCAAAAAATGCGGAAAAGGGGTGAGAATTCTCAGCCTATCGGCATTTGTCAAAGGTTCATGAACTTGATTTTCGGTATTTTGAGTCATCCCACACCTCTTCGATCTGTTGAAGTTCCTATAGAAGAAGGTTCATCGAGAAATAATGGAAAAAGTTCCATTAGGCCATCAAGGGCTAATGGATCTTCTGAGATTGTAGTTCAGTTCGGACATATTGGTGCATTAGAAAATTGGAAGACCCCAGTTGATGATTTTGGTTCTTCCATTCACGTTCCCAAGAAAGTTGCATCAAGCTTTCCAGTCGCAGAGAAATCTGACGTGAAAGCTGGAGATAATGGCCTCCAGCAGCAGGGACGGAGCCAGGAGCGTAATCCAGTGGCCTACGAGCAGAAAAATGAATCTAGGATCAAAGAGAGTACCAGTCTTTTAGCTGAAGGAACAAAGTTGAATAAGCCCAATGAAGACACAAAACCGAAGCCTCTGAGGAGGCCACGGCCTCTTCTGAGTGCGGACTCAAACATAAATGCAAAGGCTGAATCATTCATAAAAAGTAGGAAGGAAGCCATGGGCAGAGACTTCGGCTTTGATCCCAAAAAAGACTAATTTTTTTTTTTAATCCTGTTCTGATTCTTGTTTTTGATCCTCTGTCAAGTACCAGAATTGGAGAGATTGGTTTTGATTTCTTATGTAATAAGGTTCTATATGAAACTTTTGTTGTTATAACGAAGAAAATCCCAAGAAAGGATTAATCCTACAGAAGTTTATTATTCAATAACGTTGCAGCCTTGGTGGCTCATGATGATTGTAGTATATTGATACTGACTTTTAGCAGTTACGTATCTTCTTTTCTACTTATACGGGTTGTATCAACTTATTTTAAAATTTCAATTACGACAAACCAATCTTCTCTCTCCTTGTTCATGAAACGTGCTTTCACGTGTTCAAGCACGTGCGTAGAATTTGGTAAATCAGTGATGGCTGAGACTTGAATATTTATAAGAAGAGTTTTGTGATAAAGTTATATGGAAGGTAAATAAGATCATTTAACGTGCAATATTTGTGCTTAGTTTGGATGATGGATACTATTAGGATGATAGATCGTGCAACGTTCGTGCCTCTGTGTGGTCACACGTTGTATTAAGGGGAATGGACGTGCAATATTCGTGTTCTATGTTCGAATTAACCATTTACCGTGGTATGAACATTGGACGAGGGGGCGCAGAGAAGGAAATGCCACACATTTCGATCTAATCGGAATGAGCAACGATGAAATGGCAAGGTACCAGAAGAAGGTTTGTAGTTTTTGGACCTGTAACTTTTCCCATCCTTCCTTTTGTGCTTGTGTTGGGGGATGCATCACCAGAAATCAGACTTAGAATTGTCAACAACGAGTTGGCTGTTTACATTCATTGGTAACGATTATTACTAAAAAGTGAAAGCCCATTCATTGTTAATTACGTAGATAATTACACATTTTCTTAGATGGTAATTATTTTCCAATGTTTATACATGGGGTAGAGTGAGCACATAAAATTGAATAAATTGAGCGACATAATATATTAATTTTAAAATTTTCTTTCTTAATTTGTTTTTAGTTGTGTCCATATTTACTTATTTATTTATTTTTTAAATACGATTTAGATTTATTATATATATATATATATATTTGTCATCCCTATTCACAAGGACAAAGATTACAATTTTATTATTTTCCTCAAACAACATAATCTATTTCTATTTTTACTTTTGTAATTATTACTTCACGAATATTTCGATATGATGAATAATGGCGTCTAGTTACTAAATTTCTTCATTTTGAAATAAAAAGTTGACTTGAATCACTTTATATTGATTATGGATATAAATTACGATTTCAATATTTTCTATATATGACATAAATCTACTTCTATTATCACTTTTCGTGAGTGAATTTCAACTTTAATAATATTTGTTACTAATATGGGTTTGTATCAGTACCCATTGAAATTATAGCATGAAAGCGAGATGATCGTGGGGTAATCACTCGAGATAAACAATTTGCTCGAAGAACGGTAGATCAATAGCACCAGAAGTAGAACATCCAAAGGTGACTTATAGAGGAGTCGGATCAATCCATCTCAACTCGACGAAGTTTAGGTAGGTCATCGGTGCAATTGAGTGTGGAGCTATCAACCCACATCTGCATTACCGTGCTAAATGAGGGTGCCATCTCCCATATTTCTAAGATGTCATTGAAGGGAGTTGCGACACTAGCTCACACCCCCAACATTCAAATTGTTATTGAAACATCCATAAAATGGAACTCCATGAACAAAGAAAGGAATGTACAAACCTTCTTAGAGAAGAATTAACGTTTTTGTCTCAGTAGAAACAAATAACTCGAATAGTGAATACTTCATTTCTCTTTAAACTACCGACTCATACTTACGTTAGAGTTCCTACATGGACAATGTTCTAAACACTTGGATTCCTTGGAGGGCAATGTGCCATATCAATGATGTGCTATCTCGTACCAGCATAAACTACTAAATTAATGACGTCTATCACTATATTATATATGGTAACCCCTATCATCATATTATATACAGTAATCAGAAGATTTGACTCGACCCACTGTTTTTCAAATGAAAAGACAATCGCTACAAACTCCATTCAATAACCCCTATCATCATATTATGTATAGTAATCGAAAGATTTGACTCGACCCACTATTTTTCAAATGAAAAGACAATCACTACATATTACATTCAATGACGATCAATAAGCATCAAGATTTTCTCAGCATTTTGGCATCTTATACTACTAATAAATGGCAGCAAAATCTGTCTTAATGTGATTTAAGTATTAATTAGTGCACATAATGCAATCTACCAATTAGGTTTAGAAAATCAAATTAGCAGAGAATATCTTCAATTTCTTACCTTAATCTTGGGGTAAAGTTAAAACCCACACAGCCAAAAACTGGTGGAAAATAAGGGTTAATCCCACGTTTGGTTAGGGAAAACCACACATATATAAGAAATCCCGTACCAAACTTACACAGTGAGCGAGAGAGTACTCGCGTAAGAAAATAGTGTGTGTTATTTTCGACGCAGACAGCGACTGGTGACTCCCCCTTTTCAATTCATAACGCTTTGTGAGTACCCTATTCATTGATTGATTTAACTCTTGCATTTCTTGACGTGTTTTTGAATTATTAATTTTTGTTATTTGCATTCCTTCTCTTGGGATTCTACTTTCTTCGTGACTATTTTTTTATTTATTTCTTTTTTGTATTATTTTTTGTTGGGTCTTTGTGCTTTGGCATGGTGTTTAATTGGTTTTTTCTTGGGATTTCTGATGGTGTTTTTTTTCCTGTTGGATTTTCTGTATCATTTTTTGCTTGTTTAGCTGAGTGGGCTTGTCAAATTTTATCGAGAAAAAATAATTTATTCTCTTTTACTGTTATTTTTGACGAAATTGAGTATAAGAGATGATAAACACCGAGAAAGCAGTGAATAAAAAGTTAATTCACCTTTATGCTTAATGAAGTGTTACACTATGGATATTTATACACAAGAAGTTGAATTCATTTTAGAAGTGGAAAAACATTTTTTTTAAACTAGAATATGTTGTCATGATTTCTGAAAATGTATTCTCCTTGTTTCTATAACTTGTGGGATTGGCAAGTTTGCTTTTCCAGTTGCTATGAGTTTATAGTCTTGATTGCCAAGATTTGCTTTTTTGATTGCCCTGAGTCGTGGGATCTTCATTGTTTTGATTGTCATAACTTGTTTGATTGCCAAGTTTGCTTTCTTGATTGCTGTGAGCAGTGGGATTCAACTTTGGATTTGCGCGATTTGTGAAATTTTGTTCTGACTGCCATTGGTTGTGATGATTCTCTCTATTTGTCTATTGTTATAATCTTCATCATTCATTGTTAGAGAATTAAAGACATTATCAGTTTTTGCTCATATCTTCTGTTGTGATGATTCTCTCTATTTCTAATATCTTCTTTTGTTTCCTTTGTGCCCTTTTTGAATTTCGATATTCTCTCTGTGACAAATCCAGTGGTCTACAAGTTCAGCATTGACAATTTTAGGTTTTTTGAGTGGTTTGAGTATCACAGAATTTGTGTGCTGTAAACTAATAGAATGGACGACAGTGGTAATGTTCATGGGAATGTTGAAGGAACATCAGATGCTATGGCCACCGAGAAAGGAAGTAGGAACAAGAGGAAATTCTTATCTGATTTGGCAATAGACATTCCAATTGATGTATCAACCCTTTCTCTGACAGAATTCCCAAGATATGAGATGTTGGAGGAAAAATTTCGGAATGCTTTGAGTGAGTTGGGGTCGCTCGTGTCAAGGTCAGAAAAGATTGTTGAGGAACCGGAAGTGGAAGAATACCAATCCTCCGATTGGGACGATCCCAATACATGTCAGCTGGAGAAACTTTTAACTAATAATTTACTTGCGACTTTCCGCAGTGCAGTGAAGAAGATTGTTGAATGTGGATACAATGAGGAAACTGCTGAGTGGGTCGTTTTAAATTGCGGAATATACCATGGTCGTAAAGATGCAGTGTCAAATGTTGTAGATGGTGCTTTGGCTTTATTGAAGAGGGAAAAGGAGTTCAATATTCCAAGGCATCCTGTATTTCAGGATTTACCAAGTTTGGCAGAATACACATTGCTGGAAATGATACATGTTCTTCGGGAGGTTAAGCCATCTTTGACTATTGTTGAAGCAATGTGGTGTCTTTTACTATGTGATTTAAACCTCTTAAATGCATGTGCAGTGGAGCGAGATTCTTTGGGTTGCATTGGTGGAATTTGTGGGCCTAAAGTTCCTGGAGTAAACTCTGAATCTACGTTTTTTGAATCTAAACCCAAGGCGTCGGACCCCAGCCATTCAAATACTAACAAACTCCATAACTCGAAACAGTCAATTCAAAGTTCTCAACCCAGAAACCTTATTGCGGGAGCTGTTTCTCGGGTACCAAACTCCAAAACTTCCCGGCCTAGTGAAGTGGCTGACCCTAAGAAAGGAAGTTCGTCTTATCTTCAAGATGCAAAGGGAAAGTTTTCTGGCATCACTAGGGAGCATATTCAGACTTCATCCCAAGCAACAGTTTTGGATGAAAAATCAGGGGGTGGTAGGAAAGGACCGTCAGGTAATTCCAAGAGAGACATGCTTCGACAGAAAGCATTTCACTTTGAGAAAAGTTACAAGGGTCGTGTGTCTAAGGGAGCTTTCAAAGCAAAGGTTGCTGCCTGGGGCAATATGGTATTGGACAAGACATTGAAATCACAATCTGATTCTACTAATGTTGTAATGAAGAGTCATAACCCTTCAAGCAATTCAGTTTTAAGTGTACCTTCAAGCATCTCGCCTGTTAAAGATACAAAGATCACGCCTAATAAAGATACTGATGCATTCCCTGCAAAGGACTCTAAAACTCCTGCATCGTCAGTCCCTGAATCCAAACTTCCTTCTGACGCCAAAGTTGACGTTTCTGGTCCTTCCAGCGCTACTACTGATTACTACGCAGCAATCCCATACGATGAATCTCTCCAGAGTCATGTCCCTCAAGATGACAAAGATGAAACCTTACTGATACTAGTGCCCCATAAGCAAGTACTTGAGAAGGAGCTCCAAGGCTGGACAGATTGGGCCAATGAGAAGGTTATGCAGGCTGCTCGGAGGCTGGGGAAGGATCAGGTTGAGTTGAAAACTTTGAGGAAGGAGAAAGAAGAGACGGAAAAATTTAAGAAGGAGAAGCAATCTTTGGAGGAGAATACCATGAAGAGGCTTTCTGAAATGGAGTATGCATTGTCTAATGCCACTGGCCAGATTGAGGTGGCTCACTCCACTGTTCGCAGGCTTGAAGAGGAGAATACTGCACTGAGGAAAGAAATGGAGGCTGCAAAACTGCAGGCTCTAGGATCTGCCACTAATTTGCAGGAAGCTATGTTGAGAGAGCAAGAGGCTCTGAAGAGGTCCCAATCCTGGGACGTGCAGAAGGGATTGTTTCTCGAGCAACTGACGAACCTAAAACGCCACGCTGCTGAGCTGCGGAATCAACTAGAAAGGACTAAAGAACGAAAGGACCAGTTGAAGGTATACTCTTCCTAGGAATAACAGTACCTATTTATATACCTTCTGCATATTTAATGGATTGTTAGTGCATAAACTCATAATAGTTCAGATATTAATTGTCTGAAAGAGTTCCATACTCTACCAGTCTGTCCGTCGGATGTTGCATTTACACAATGGTAAAAATAGAAGCATATACAATGACAGGCATCCATCACATGCCCGCACACACACACACGCACACACAGTGATTAAGACATAGGAATGTGGCGACATATATTGGCGTTGAGGTTGCTTCTGTTTCTAGTCAAATTCATTTGGGCATGTGAAATCTCAGAATTGGAAAGTTTAAGTATGGGTTCTATTAGCAGTTTGCATGAAAGAGATTGCCTTCGACAGCTGTTATTTAATTTGATTGCCTTGTATTAAAGCTTAAACTTATTCACAATAAATTGCAGATCCTTTGGAGGCAAGAAGAAAAAGAAAAAGGCAGAGCTGTATCGCGAATTGAATTCTTTAAAAATAAAAGAGAAGATGAGGATGCTTTAGCAAAGGCAGAGGAGGATGACTTGAAACAAGTGGCAGAGCTTGATGTCCAAAAGTGTAAAGATGACATCAAGAAGCTCGAGAATATGATCTCTGGATTGAGATTTGAGTCTGAAGCTTCAAAAATAGCCGCAATGAAAAGGGGCATTGATCTGGGTTATGGCTCTACTTTTCATGGAGGTCAGTATACCAGGTTGTCCACCTTTCAGGATAATTTTGGGGCCGGAGGTGTCAAACCCGAAAGAGAGTGTGTTATGTGTATGACAGAGGAAATCTCAGTGGTTTTCCTCCCTTGTGCGCATCAGGTTCTTTGCACCCAATGCAACATCCTGCATGAAAAGCAAGGGATGAACGATTGCCCTTCTTGTAGAACACTGATCCAGAATCGGATCACTGTCTGTTATCGTGATTCATAGTATCCTTCAACAGTATATAGTTGGAAACTCGAGCCAGGCTGTCTGAGGAACTATACAATGATCTTGTTCAAGGGGAGTTGAAATCATTTTAATTTCATCTGTCCCTATTTTGGTTATCAGTTTCTACCTTAATAGGGAAAACAGGTTAGAAAACTTAGAAAAGACATAATAAATGTTTTAGAGAGTAATGCAAGGAGTTAACTTGGTCAATTTGTGGTTACCATAGATCAGATTGTACATTTTCTGTTACAATATTTTCATTGTTCTTTCTTACCATTCTCCGCAAAAATCACCTTGATATTTTACTTCCTTTTATATGTGGCTAGTTTCTTAAGAATTAAGTTCTGTTTCTAGGCAGGTTATTCTTCAAAGGGAAATAATCAATATATCACTGATGAAACTTTAGGGAAAGACAATTGGACTTTGGTAGACGGTTCAAAGTAATGTAAGCTAAGGATGTAATATGGCATCTTTGTACGAGTACTGTGATTGGATTAGGCTTACACAAGTTGGAATTGGCAGAAAAGATGCCATAGAAAATTGAAAGACACTTGGTGTTTATGAGTATTTATTAAATCAAGAACTAGTTTGAAATTGGCCTTCATTATTTCAAAAATTTATTCTCTCTTATTTTCAATCATATAATCTTTCATAAACTAATATTACACATAAAAAAAAAAAAAAAAATTCTCATTTTTCAACCACACATATTCCAAAAAAAAAAAAAAAAAAACTATTCCAAAATTTATAATCAAAACAAAAAAAAAAAAAAAAAAAAAAAAAAAAAAATTCTCATTTTTCAACCACACAAATACAAAAAAAAAAAAAAAAAATACTATTCCAAAATTTATAATTTGAAATAACGGGGCCAAATAGGGTGATATATTTAGAACTTGTTAGAAGAACCTCAAGATTGGGTGGTGTCTATCAAATTTTGTTTATTCGCTCAACTAGTTTGACTTGATGACATTTGATCCTTTGTCTTTTTCATGTTGGCTGATTTTTATGGCCTAATCCTGTATTTGTACAAAACAATCCGATAACTTAGAATATTAGACTGAAAACAGTAAAATGTGTAAATGACTAATGAAAACGAAGTATTTAATTATTAATATTCATTTATACCTTGAATACAAAATAATTTAACGAAAAACCCATTACCGTCGATATGTCCGAGTGGTTAAGGAGACAGACTTGAAATCTGTTGGGCTTCGCCCGCGCAGGTTCGAACCCTGCTGTCGACGTTTTGATTTATTATTTTATTTTTCCCCCTGAAGAGGTTTACTGTGTGTAAGATGCTAGTTTATATCTTTGTTTACTAATGAATGACTTACCCATCAGTGATGATTTTAAGATGGGCTAAAATCTGAAGTTGGGGTCGAGATCTTTATCGTATCTTTTAATAAGACAAACACAAATGAAAGACTTTAATGCTGGATTTGGGTATGTTGTGGTCCTTATGGCATATGAACTGTATCACTCTCTTTATGAACTGGCTTCCTCTAAAGAATTTAAGACCCAACAATATTAGCATGTTCCATAAAAGCATCATACACTTGGGTTTCCTTGTATAATTTGTTAAGTTAATGTAGAAAATGAATGACATGTACGAAGCAAGATTTTTATTGAACAATACTAGAGAAGATTAAGAAACAAAAGAAAAGGTTAAAATCTTGTAATTTGTATCGATTCGATGAGTTTTGCACAATTTCAAGTAATGCAAGGAGAGACTATAACAATTATTATCATGGTCCGTCTTAGTTTTATGGGCTCAAAAGATTCTCACATACACTATGTACGTTTCTACTTTCACTAGGAGAAATAATTAAGATACAAAAAAAGTTAAATTATGTTGTAGTGTCGAGAGTATTGCTTGCCAAACAAGTCCTAAATATTCCACTTATGTTAAAATGATGTTGTAATGTCAAGAATATTGCTTACCAAATACGTCCTAAACCTTCCACTTTTTTTTTTTTTTTTTTTTGAGACTACCAGATACTAATCATTTTTATCCAGGTTTGAGCTGGATTTTAAAGCCTTGCTCTCTTATTCTTCATTATCTATAGACTATAGTAAGAAATCTCTCTCTCTCTCTCTCTCTCTCACACACACAGCTGGCTGTTCATATCGTCATCTATAATTAAATTAAAGACTCTCTCTCTCTCTCTCTCTCTCAATATATATACATTTATATCAATGTTGTGCTATATAATAAATTCAGTACAATACATGCCCTGAACAGAGAGAATCTGAGTAATGCTGGTGAAAGGTGGCAGTGAGATATGCACATGATATANAATTAAAGACTCTCTCTCTCTCTCTCTCTCTCAATATATATACATTTATATCAATGTTGTGCTATATAATAAATTCAGTACAATACATGCCCTGAACAGAGAGAATCTGAGTAATGCTGGTGAAAGGTGGCAGTGAGATATGCACATGATATATCTATCAAAACAGTGGGATTCCCCAACACCACAAGCATACAAATGAGGCAACTGAAAAATCAAAGCTGGCCTCTCTCTCTTTGATTATTTAATTTTCTTGTTGGCTTAAAACCATCCATTTGGCATCTTTCACATACATTTAGCCACTCCTATATACATAAATGTTACTTGGGACATCTAGTTATCAATTATTTGTTCTTCTCATGAGGGCATCAATGTCTCAACTTTAACAGCTTAATCTCTTGGAAGAGTTAGTTTAACATGATATTAAAGCATGCAAATGCCTTACGTTATGTTTAGCCGCTATTATTTATGAAAATTATGCACATATCAAGCCTTAATTTGATGAAAAGTGAAACCAAATATGCACATAAGAGGGTCGTATGATAATCTAAATAAATAATTTTGTCACTTTCTCAATGAGTTTAGATTTTTAGACGAGATGAGCTGTTGTACGTCATTTTCCTCGGCCTGTATAAGAAAATCTCAATCACGTTATAAAAAATATATATTAGTTTAGGGAGTTTCTTTTATTTCTTTTTCTTGAACTTGTGGTACCATATCACTACCAAGGCAAGTGAGTTTGTTTGGTTGTGTAATTTCTCATTTTCTACGTGCAATGTGTTTGCCTCTAGTGGAACTAGTTCTATATTTTACAGTCTAAATCATGATGATGATTATACACCAAAAGGGGTCAATAGAAAATAAAAATCTGAACTATTCACTCACAAATAAATATTGACCTAATTCGATAAATACACGTCTTGCATCAGCCTTAACATCAATGACTTTATTAAAATATGAGAATCTGATAAGAGTCGTTGAAGACTGCTGTAAAACTATAATAAAAATGGTGAGTAATTAACGTCCTACTTGAACAACCATTAGAAAAAAAAAATCAAATTCTGGGCGGCAAAATAATATTTTAGTAGTAATTTGTACTTAAAATAGTAGTAATTGAGGGTGGGCTTTGCATGGTAGTGCGGGCCTAGTCAAGTTGCATGCAATAATAATGCAGTTTCAATCAAAGCTTAATTTACTATAATTAATTACAATGAAAATGATAAAGAAAACAATTATGCTATTTGTACAAAGGTGGTTTACAAAAGTGTGTTGACAAAATGATGTGGCAAGATTTAGGCCATTGATTTCAAAAAATGTTTTTTAAATCATTGGTTAAGATGTTGTCAACACGTATTTTGTAAACCAATTTTGTAACCTAACTTTGTACAAGTAGCATGACTCGAAAGAAAATGAAAGAAAGAAAGAAAGAGGGGTGGGGGTGGTGGGGATTCCCTTTTGAAAATCACATTGATAAATAATTGGTTTTTGACATATATTATTTATATATACCAATGTCATCAAACTTTATGGATGGTTTTGATTCCCATTCGGAAAGGAAAGGAAAATCGGAGAAGAATATCTTCATAAATAAATCGCAATTTTGATTTCTTTATTGTTGTTGGAGAGTCGATGACCTGAGTTGGTGTCCAATTGATTTCCTTCTGCCTATGCTTCTCATCCAAGGGCGAGTCTAGCATTCCACCCTTTCTAGTTGCTTGCTTCCGATTCCCCGAATTCTTTTTATTTAGGCTCTATAGTTTGGTCCGTGTCTTGGTACCGCCTGAATTGAGCGACATCCTAATCAAATTATCACTTTTTTTAGTTATAAATGTCAATACTGAATAATTATTGTTGAACAACTAATTTATTTAAAAACTTGCACTAAAAATATCGAGAAAAATTTACTTATATTATTCTTTCAACACGGCCACTTACATGTACATAATATTAATTTCATATTAAATAAATATCTTACCTAATTTCCAAGAATACTTGCCTTAACTAGAGGAAAATTCAAGTGAAATGCATTGGAGTTTTGTACGCCGTGTTTTTGGTGACGTGGCGTTGCAAACAAGAACCTATCAAGTCCCTCTAGTTATATGTATATTTGCAAATAAGGATTAAAAAAAAATACATTGACCCAAAAAATATTGACACGTATATTATATAAAATGGGGAGTAGTTGGGTCTTCAATTTTTTAATTCACGTATTTTAATGTTAAAACTTAAGAGACAATTATATAATGTCCAAATACACCCATTAAATCTTGGAGTAGTTAGCATTTGTTGGGGTCAAATGTTTGTTTTTTGTCTTAGTCATGTTATGTGACTATGGGTACCTCTCAACTCATTTTAGTGGATAAAACAAATTTATGATACGAAAAATTTAGTTTTATTTTTAATCAACGCGAGCTGTAGTGTAACAGAGAGTCCGTACAAGGTGTGAGAACGAATTTACTTCCATTTAACCCAGTTTGGGCACTATATATACAACAGGTCTAGTGTGATAAGGACATCAGAACGTAATTACGAATCCTTTTATATATACAACTCTCCGTTAATGTATAACTACTAAAGAATTCAAATAAATCCACAAGGTCGAAATATTAACTAACTTGAGAAAATCAAGATTAATCTTTGAGCAAAAAAATGACAAAGGGTGACAACTATCCCTTGTCAAGCTTGTGAATATGTCATTATTAGAATAACTGTATTTATTAGATAACACATATCCTACAAAGACTCCTTCCCATTTTCAACCTTTAGAATCTTAACTTCAACCAAACTTCTAACAAATTTCCTATTAATCTTTCTAATTTCCATTCCAAAAATGTTGTGAAGCAATTTTTATTTTTCTTTCTCTGCAATGCTTACGGTTTTCAACAGAAAGCTTAAGCGCTTCTGTTCTAGACTGGGATGGCCGATTCGACGCCGTTCCAAGCAAACAATAGTCATAAAAAAGTTTGGAAAATCCAACTCAAGAACAAGAAATGATGCAAACGCATCAAATACCACTGGTTCTGCTGT
This sequence comes from Fraxinus cuspidata, assembly GCA_903798385.1. Classification (NCBI taxonomy): domain Eukaryota; kingdom Viridiplantae; phylum Streptophyta; class Magnoliopsida; order Lamiales; family Oleaceae; genus Fraxinus; species Fraxinus cuspidata. The sequence goes on from CAIGRP010011226.1 coordinate 34,248, forward strand.
GATCCATCCAAGTAATGAATCGAGTGGCCTAAAATCCAAGAAACCAATATGTGTTGCCACATTTAATGCTGCCCTGTTCTCCATGGCACCTGCAGTTCCAGAGATGGAAAAATCAGCAAGTTTTGAGCCTGGAAATGAAGGTTTTTTTAAGAAAAACAATGGATTCGAGTATGATTTAAGGACGAAATCTATGAATGATCGTCCGAAAAGTATACTAAAGCAATCTCCATTGCATACAGACTCCATGGATTCATCAGAAAATCTCTCTAAACAACAGAAGTTTGCGAAATCAAGATTGCGGGTTTCAATCAATTTACCAGATAATGAGATATCTTTGAAGAAAAGTGGACACTCGAGCTTTTCTGAAGGGGAAAAAGAGGCATCCTCAAGGGGGAGTAGTATTAGTAGAATTCTGAAAGGGAAGGCTCCGTTGACATACAGCAAAAGTACGTCGTTTAGTGCCATAAATGGTGCTGATTATCAAAGTTCTAGAAGTACTCGGACTGTTCTTGATGTTCTAAGAGAGTTGAATGCAGACATATTGGCTTTGCAGGATGTGAAAGCAGAGGAGGAAAAAGAAATGAAACCTTTATCCGATTTGGCTAAAGCTTTAGGGATGAATTATGTTTTTGCTGAGAGTTGGGCACCTGAATATGGGAATGCAATTTTGTCCAAATGGCCTATTAAGAAATGGAGGGCTCAAAAAATCTTTGATGAAACTGACTTCAGGTTTGTAATAATTCTTTGATTATCCTGCTTTGATTCGAAGTTTTTTCTTATACATAATTGCATTACATACATGTTTTTTTCTTTGATTTTGATCTCAAACTCTAGTTTTTGGGAGTTGAAGTAGCAAAATTGCATCACAGATATAAAGATAAGTAGGTATAGTAACATTTGTTAATTAGACGTACTCAAATCCCCGGTAAACAAAAGCCTGCATAGCAATCCCAGTGCTTGAGTTTTTTGCATCATGCCTGGTAAACAAGTAGGCTTATGGCTTGTTTGGTAGTGAGATTAGACAGTATAAGATAGTGTGAAGAAAGAAAACTTTCCTAATATCTTGTTTATCGTACCATACTCGTACTTAAAAGTCGCAGATCATGTGATTCCTTGCTATTACACACTAGGAGCCGAAAAGAAAATTTGTAAACCGCTGCACAAATACATACTCAATAGAGTTTTGCATATCAAGTGATTTCTAATTATTTGATGCAGGAATGTTTTGAAAGCCACCATTGATGTTCCTCAGGTAGGAGAAATCGACTTCTTCTGCACGCATCTAGATCATTTAGACGAGAACTGGCGAATGAAACAGATAAATGCAATAATCCAATCTACGAACATACCACACATCTTAGCAGGAGGCCTAAATGCTCTCGATGAAACTGATTACTCCCAAGAAAGATGGACAGATATCGTTAAGGTTATTTTGTTTTCTCATTTTTCCAAGATTAAACACGCTTTTTTCCCTACGGATAACTTACAATTCACCCTTACTTATGGCACAGTATTATGAAGAAATGGGAAAGCCAACACCCAAACTTGAGGTGATGAAGTACTTGAAGAGTGAACATTACACAGATGCAAAGGATTTTGCTGGAGAGTGCGAGTCTGTTGTTATGATTGCCAAAGGACAAAGTACAAAACTCCATTGCAAAATTGCTTATTGATTATTTTTCCAATTGAATAATCACTTTTCGATGCTGATTATGCTTAATCCTGCGTTTTCTCTTGTGCAGATGTACAGGGCACATGCAAATATGGAACTCGAGTCGACTACATATTATCATCACCTAATGCAGCATACAAGTTTGTTCCTGGATCATACTCAGTTTTTTCTTCGAAAGGGACTTCTGATCATCATATAGTGAAAGTTGATTTGATGAAAGTAGATAGCAATCCTCAACAGCAATATGCTCATAGGAGGCGAAGGCAATCCAAACAGAGAATTGTGAAGATAACACATTCTTCTTCTCCATCAAAGGGTGTATGGAAAACACAATCTTGAAATGCAGATAAATTAGTACATTAATATTTCTCATTTCTGACCATTTACTTAGCAGATTGTTCGCTGATCATGGCATGTTTAATAAAGTGGACTCGAACTGGACAATATAAAGGAAGAAAAGAAACTAAAATCTTGTCTATTCTACTGCCCATTTCTACATACTAACCGTGCCTGTAGAGAGATGATGGTGGAAAAGTTTTACAATAGCTTCCTTCTTTTGTTTCTTTCTGTAAAGCACTATTCATCAATACAGTGGTGACTAATTTAGAGGGAAAGAGAATTAAAGATACAGAATGTGTATAAATTCATTTCAGTTACTTGTACTACAAGGATTTTCTTCCCTTTTCCCTTCCTGATTCAAGTTTTAAAGAGAAGTTGAAGAAGGGTATTTGAAAATACTTGAATATTTTTCTTCTCTTAGGTTTCCTTCAAACTTTCCATGAGACCGCATCTGTATATCGTTCACTCTTCAAGTATTTCATCACGTCAACCTTAGGCATTACCGTGTTGGCTTTCCCATTTCTTCATAATACTGTGGTGTTCTTAAGGTAGAAAGATAAGTGGCGTGGAAGAAAAATATGCATTTAGTGACTTGGCCTTGGGAAAACTAGAAAAAACGAATTAACCTTTGCAACATCTGTCCATTTCTCTCGGGCGTAATATGTTTCAACGAGAGAATTTAGACTTGGTGGATTAGATTATGGCATTTATCTGTTTCATTCACCAATTCTCGTCTAAGTGATGGAGATGCGTGCAGAAGAAGTCTATTTCTCCTACCTGAGGAACGTCAATGGTGGCTTTCAAAACATTACTGCATCAATTGTCTTATAACAAGTCATAAGCTATCTTTCAGCGTCATTTGTAGTGCTTAGCAACGTACTTTTGCTGTATGTCAATGGAGCTTTCCCTTTTAGAACTCTACTAATAGTACTCCCCCTGAGGATGCCTCGTTTTCACATTCAGTAAAGCCCAACTGCCCATTTTTCTTTGAAGGTATCTTGCTATCTGGTGAATTGATTGAAACCCGAAATCTTGAATCCACAAACTTCTGTTGTTTAGAGAGATTTTCTGATGTATTCATGGTGTCTGAATGCAAGGACTATTATTCATAGATTTCATCCTTAAATCGCACTCGAATCCATTCTTTTTCTTCAAGAAACCTTCACTTCCAGGCTCAAAACTTGCTGATTTCTCCGTCGCTGGAACTGCAGGTGCCATGGAAAACGGGACGGCATTGTATGTGGCAACACTTAATGGCTACTTGGATTTTAGGCCAACTGATTCATTACTTGGATGGATCACAGGAGAGCCAATGTATTTGATGCATTAGCATCATTTCTTGTTCTTGAGTTAGATTTTCCAAACATTTTTATGACAATTTTTGGTTTGGAACGTGGCAAATCGGCCTATCACAATCTAATAAGGTTGAAAACAATATACAAATGATGTACATTTGATCGTATTTACTAAATTAACGTCTCAACCGATAATAGACCGATTTATATGCAACTCCTCAAGAGCCAATTGATTTTAGCATTGCCTCCATTTCAATTTAAAAACTCAGAATGTAATTTGATTTAAATTCAAAGTTTTCCTTTGAAATTTATTTGATTAATGATTTTATTTAAATAACATAAAATGAAATGAAATAATTATTGAAAATTCTATTTCATGTTTTGTGTAAGTCAAACATTTTACTGAACTTGACACAAAAAATAATTGGACTAGAAAATGGGCCTTCCAAGAGACTGCTCCACTGGTACACACACTTGGGCCTATTTACTGGGCGTTTTCGGCGTCCCGATCTAGCTGGCCTCATTTTTACTTGAACTTGGAACTTGTAATTCCATGAGCAAATCAACTAACAATTGAGAGTAAATATGTGCTAATTAATTACATGAGCCAAATTCTCTCTAAAAACAAATGGAATGAAATGTTTTTTTTTACCATAGATTATAGATCAGTTAACTTACTATTGTACAAAAAAAATAGTAATAATAATAACATATATGTACGTTGATATGGATGGTCTTATGTTTCATTTAAAATGTCGAATTTAACTTAAATTCCTTGAGATTTTTCTAATGATGTACACTTAAGTTCGTGCCAAGATTGGATGAGCTATATACCGATGCCATTATATATCCATTTGTGTATCGATCGTTTGAGTTTTATTTTCTGGAGTTATATCCTTTGTAAATCACATGATAAAAAAAGATGATGTCTTGATAGTTGTCATTGCTCTCATTTGGGAAGGCTTTAGGTTAAATCTCTCACGAGTGTAATTCTTGTTCTTATTTGTCATCCAAATAGACAAAATCGAGGGTTTGAAATATATAGATGAAAATTTTCCTTGGTAATTAAATTCTAGGGTTAATTAGCTTCCTTTAGATAAAGATAAAAGTCGAAACAGAAAAACACACACTGGCGAGAGAAAGTATAATATATACATGGCCTTGCCATGCGTGGCTTCTCCAACACTGAGATTCATAATTCGCCAGAATATTCTCTCTCACAAACTCCGGCAGTCAATTCGATTTCTCTTTCTTTCTTTCAGTTCCTTTTATTCTTTTCTTGTTCTTGTTTCCGGCAGGTAGCTCCTCCATCTCCACACCCTGCAGTTCCTCTTTTGATCCATGCATGCAATTGCAGGCTAATCATCACCGCAATGCGTCACCGCAGAACCACCATTAACAGCGGGACAGAACAACTTTCTTCAGTTCATTTCGGTACAATACATCTAAATCCCATCTCGCCGTCGTCATGTGTGACTAAAGTTGTCGGAAAACAATACTTCGGTCAACAATGGCAGATGAAATTACTGACTGTGAGAAGAGGATCAATGAAGATTTGATGACAAAATATGTAGACGATGATCGATATTTAACGTGGACGGAATGCATCGGGTTCGAAAGCATGAACGGAACATCAAAACCGGAGGAATTAGAATATCCGGCGACTGCGCCGGGACGTACTACTGTCGAATCAAGATCAAGAAATGCTGATAAAACGACACTGCCCAAGGAATTCCCGGCAACATTGACAAGTCTGACCAAGAACGGCCGACCGAGGTTCAATTTGGTGAAAACAAGAGCCAATGGACGGCTACAAATTGTAATGGTTCCGACCAATCATCCAGCCGTTCTGGTTGAACGCACCCCCGGAGAAGGTGACAAAGTCAGAATCCGATTTCACTGATGATGACGATTTTGATTGTTAAACTTAGTAATCGAGATTGTTCTTCAAGTAAAGAATTCGGGTTTCCAGGTAGCAAATATTAATCTTTAATATAATATTTGTCCTTTATAATGTCCAGTCTAGTCGAGCATCATAGTTCTCATAAACAAGAATCATTTTTAATAATCGAAAGAGACATATCAAAAGGGTTATCTTATGGAAGAATTGAGCTT